>CABFPE010000300.1:750865-772433 GCA_900660155.1 Hofstenia miamia
AATATATATATATTCGTAGAAATAGGTCCAACGTTATTTGAATATCAACATGTAAAATTCTTTTTAATATACATAATTTAAGGCGTTATTTCAACTAATTGAAGCTGAAATTGGAAGTTTAACTAGGATTTCATTAATAGATTTGTTCCTCTGTTTTAGAAAAACATAAGTATATATCATTTAATATAATGTTAAAAAACGTCTGTTAAACTTTCGAGATTATTCCATGTACCAACTAGTTAATTAATGTATTTTCCAAAAAATTTCTCTAATTTTCATTTTGCAGATATTTTTAACATATATTACTTTATGAATATATTTTTCAGGTTAGAGGATCAAAAGGAATTGCTGGCACAGCATTTCAGGATTGTTGTCTTGTGTTTTGGTGTGAATGCTGTACTGTTGCTCAAGAATCCATGGAGGTGTCTGAAGGCGATATAACCAGAGTTTAAATGCTTTTTTCAATTGTGATGCTTGCTTTTAGTTTTGATGTATACGTTCTTGTAGAATTTGCTTAAAGCTGACAACTAGTTTATTAAATAATATCTTTTTCTTTTCATATTGATCAAGGTGTACCTTAATGACAACCTGGCCATTTTCAGTCCTAAAATTAATAATGACCCAATAAATAGAATTAAATGTTGTTCAGGTATTTAATATAAGGATCATAACAAACTGTTTCCCACCTTTGAAAACTTTCGACAACGCAAGTTGGGAGTAAATAGTTATTTTGGGTATTCTGTCCAACAAATTC
The DNA here is from genome assembly GCA_900660155.1 of Hofstenia miamia. Classification (NCBI taxonomy): domain Eukaryota; kingdom Metazoa; phylum Xenacoelomorpha; order Acoela; family Hofsteniidae; genus Hofstenia; species Hofstenia miamia. The sequence goes on from CABFPE010000300.1 coordinate 751,620, forward strand.
TAGTCTCATACAATTAGTGAAGTGCAGAAAATTTCTCATAAATTCTACTTCTCATAGTAGAAGGCTTAGATACATATATTTAACAGTTAATTCCTCTCTAAAGTTTAGATTAAATTTACATCAAATAATTCATTTTAATTGTAGAAAATTATTTGTCTATTTATAAATGGCCTCATTTCCTTAAATATTACTTTTACGCAATAATGAATGAAGCAAATGCTTCAAAAAAGATTTTTTTGCATTGAATTCTTCTTACATTAAAGGTTAACATATGAATGAGATTATTTTAGGCCTCATTTTAGTAAATTATTATTTTAGTAATTTCAACTATAAATCGAATGGCCATGTTTATTGATTAAAACATTAATTACTTTTTGATTAATATTATATAGTTGTAAAACAATTGATTTGCATAAACACCTAAGAATCGTACATTTTAATGAAGACGTGCGTGTTTATGGTAATTAAGTTAAATTTCATGACATAGTTTGAGCCTCACAACATGGAGGCGTTGCATAGGCGTACATAAAGCATACGAAAATAAGTCTAATGATAACAGTGCATACTTAGCTCAAAATAACATGATCATAGAGATGTATCAGGTTTCTATTTTACAAATTGTTTGGCATAAACCATATTAAAAAATTATTTTTCCGGATTTTCTTTAATCGTATCTGTTTATATTTTATAAAAAGGTTCTAAATTGATACATTTCGTGTCAATTCGTCATGACGATTTTAGAGACAATGTATTTTTCTGAATTGTTGATGACGGTATTTATAAAGAGTAGTCGATTTTAAAAGAAGCATTGCGCTATGAGCTAAAACGGAATTTGGGTATGATGATATCCTCCTTCTTGCCTTACTGACGTACTGGGTTTTTGAGTCGAGTTGGAGTTACTTGGACCGAGTTCGAGTTTTTATGTTTTGAGTTTAAGTATATTTTTAAAAGTAATTCCGAGTTCGATCGAGTTTTTTTCTAATTCCTAGATGTTTTTGTGTAGAAAACATTTATTTTACAATAATTCTAAGCTAAAAATAGTTATTTGCGATTAGTAAAGAAATTGAAATTCTAAATAATTTTTACGGTATTTTTCAAGTGGATTTTCGTTCAAGTTTGAGTTTTGATGATTTATCTTCGGAGTTTTTCTGATTGCGTCTTGCAAGCTAATTCGAGTTCGAGTTCTTAACATTCTGAGTACTCGAAAACGCTGCTGATGTAAATTACGTTCTTATATTTTTCCTAAGTTTTGATATAGGAAAGGAACATCTTTGAAAATGTAAATCTATGTGCAAATGAACAGTATATTATTTTATATTTGTATTTTTCTCGTGTTGTGTAGTCGTCAGTTGATTCAAATTGTGATTTTATTATTGGGCGATATAAATATCTTCATAATAATGAAATTTATAAAATAGAATGCTTAACATTAGAAATTAAAAATTTATTTGTTTAGAACTCTTAGTAGTAAGAGATGGGCTAGACCCTGCTACATTGGGACACTCTGAAGTTCTCATAACACCTATGACTATTTGCCATGTGGAAATGGAATGATTCTATTGGACGCAATCTAGTGATGAAATATTTTTGACAAAGTTAAATTGAACAAATTAATTTATTGACAATATCTTTGAACCAATGTGATAACTTTTTGATTTATAGGATTGAGGCAAACTGATGTTTTTGATGGCAAGCTTAACTTAAGACGTGTTTATTGCAACAATTTTTTAAACATGAAACACCATGTTTTAAGGAAAATAATTGATAGACGCAAAACCCATTTTCATTTTCAACTAATATCCAAATAAAAAGTGGAAAAATATTTCTCTAAACTTAAATACTATAGATGTATGAAATATAGACTTACATTTTCAAAAACAAGATAGAAAATATTCACCATACTTAAACATTACAGACTTACATGGTAAAGGCAATTGCGTTTTCTGAATAAATTATACATGCGACGCTATTAGTAGGATTTATACATATACATGCTTTCATTAATACACTATTATGATATTAGTTTTACACAACAGTCTTTTCTCTGCATTTTTTTTTATTTTATACAGATTTTCAGGGGATGTACAAGTTTGCTGACTGTTAAATCTTTTGTCAACTTTGCACGTTTTTCAATTTATTTGGTTTATGACTCTTGCTTACAGTCTTGTTGATATCTTTTCTATTGTAAGTGTAGTTGCTATAGAAATGAGAATGCGTTTTTCCAGGCAATTCACCATTTTTCTATTTGATATATTGATACACACTTGATTCCCCTTTGCTGGATATGATTTCCAATAATTAAATTAGTCAACTCGATGTTGAGATCACCTTCTAAGCATACAAATGCTTGTAAATAATGTATTATTCACTTGTAAAAAATATAGACGCATGGTATTTAGAAGACAGATCACCAAGAATTTTGAGAAAATTATGAAATAATAATTTATAGATGAAAAACAATGCTTAAAGGGGGTGCCACACGATTAGTCTTTTGACTATAGTCAAAATTGCGGTTTTGCATTATTTTGCCTATTAGTCTAATATTTTGACTAATAGTCAAAAAAGGTTTCTTCGTAAATTGCATTGCATATTCATGTACAAAAATTACTAAATGGAGTCGCTATAATTACAATTCAACTGTAGGTGACTTGAGAACATTTCGGATGATGTATTAAATAGGCCTCATACTCTACGCTCACGAATGTGTATTGAATAGTTAATTGATCACTGATAAACAAGTGCATATGTAATTATGTAAACATTTAACCCAATTAGCATTTTGCAATCTTTATAGAAAATTCAAAATAGCTACGGAATCAACTAGCCTTTGAAACAACTCTCTCTCCAATGGAATTGGGTTTAAAAACACACTAAAGCAATTTCGACAAGTTGTTTGTTTGCGCCTATCTTAATGGCCACGATCTTAATTATATTGTTTATTTATTAATGACATTTAAGATGAAAGTGCAAAGTTATTTAAAATCAAAATTCCCATTTTCTTTCAAAATTACAATAAGTTGACTATTTGGGGATGCCACACGGTTAGTCTTTTTACTAATAGTCATTTTCAAATAGAACACTTTTTATTTCATAATTTGACTAATCGTAAACTGCAAAAGTCACTTTTTGGGGGTGCCACACGGTTAGTCTTTTGACAATTGTCAAAAAAGTTTTTTTACTATAGTCAAAAGACTAATCGTGTGGCACCCCCTTAACTGCGGTATAAACTCTGCTATAACTTGAAAAATTAATACATATTCAGTTAATATCATCCTAATGTTACAACAAAGTGGAAATCAATGTGTATAATTTATAGTTTCAGCAAGCTGCTATTTAAAAATAGGAAATTTAAAATGCATGAGCTTAAACAAAATATTCAACATAGCAGAAACCATTATGTATAATTTAGTTTGAAGTGGGAATTTAAAAACATTCTTGATTAAACATGAAATATTATAATACAGACGGGTTATGAAAGCAAAAGCATCGTCATACCTTGTTATTTGTGTGTAGATGCATTTGAAACCAAAATGCATTGCCTTCAATCTTTGAGTTTTCAAGATCACCTTCTAAATGTACAAGTGCTTGTAAATAGTATATTATTCACACGTTAAAAATATAGGTGCATGGTATTTTAAAAATAGATTGCTAAGAATTTTGAGAAAATTGCAAGCTAATATTTTGTATGCATAGGCGCTCTACAATATCAGTCATATGTTAAGTGGAATATTGTTAAAAAAATACAGATATTAATATATACTTGATTAAAATACAAGAGTTAGAAACCAGAAATGTTAAAAACAAGTAAAATTAGTACAAATGATGAAAATAAAAACATTAAATTGAGGGGGGGGGGGTCAAAGGCATACCAATGTTTCTATGTGTAGATGTATTTCAAGATCTAAACCAAAGCCCCAGCTTTACATGTATTTTTAGATTGAAATCAATGCAAAGTATCACCCCACCAGTGCTAACAATTCAGCTAAGATATTTCCACCATCACTTCATTTAGATTGTAATGTATAGACCCCTGAAAAACAAATAAATTACAATGATTGCAGATGTTAATCATTAGAATGTGTGAAATTTTTTACAATGAAAAATATCAATGCATTTGAAAAAGTGGAAATGTAACCCTTTCCATGTAATGAATATATTTCCTGAAAAACAGATAAAATTACAACAATTGTGTTAATCACTAGAAGAAACATATAGGATCTTTTACAATGAAAAATAGCAATTTATTTGAAAAAACAGGAGATTTAAATGCCTTTATCATGTAAGTCTATATTTTATATGCCTGTAATGTGTAGGTATGGCGAATATTTGCTATCTTGTTTTTGAAAATGTAAGCCTATATTTCATACATCTATATCGTTTATGTTTAGTGAAATATTTTTCTGCTTTGCATTTGGATATATTCATCACCTAAGTAGTGTTCATTATATCATCTATTAATTAAAGTTAATGTAATTTATAATGTGGAAGTCAAGCAGTATAAAGGTAGTACATCCCCACCTGCTATTGTATCATTCTAATTATAACAGTATAATAGAAAACTTGAATGTCAAAGCCTGGTAGAGGATGATACATGGCGACCATAACAGCTAAAAAGAACAAGCACAATCTGGAGAGAAAATTCTTTTTTTCTTTTTCTGAGTTAAGATAGTTGTTTCTTCTCAGAACAAAATTTTTTTTCTACTACTTTCAACACAGGCGCCAGAAATGCAATCAGTAACACAATTTGGATATCCCTGACACTACTACTTCTTAGTTAAGAGATGTAATTATAAGCACCTGGATTGTGCGAACAAAAATAACTTGAAGTCATTCTACACCAAACATAGTGCACCACAACAAGAACTGAGAGTCACAACCAAAAGGGAAAGCCACTATGAACTTTTTGAAGAATGACTAACAAAGGAAGAAAAGGTAGCACCAAAAAGACAGCACCCAGAGTGGTAACCCCTAGAGCATCATGCTCAACATCACACTAAGAAGACACAGATTTGTCCCCCACAATGGAGTTACAAACATTACACATGTCCCCCAGAACGAGTCCCCAAGAAATCTTCGAAATGTTAAGGAAGAGTAATGAAGCAGAAACACTGTTAAAGAACAAGATAAAATAATTGACTGATAAAGTTAAACAAATGGAACAGCAAAGTGAAGACATGCTGAACGACCTTAAAATGGAAATGCAAACAAAGTTAGACAGACAGAGTGAACTATTCCAACACAAAGTTAAAACACTCACACAACAACTGTCAGAATCGACAAAAGGTTTTTGGAACAAAATCAGAAATGGGAGAAAATGTATCAGCAATTGGAAAGTGAGAATAAGCAGCTGATACAAGGCAACAATATAGAAGCAGAAGAACTTGAACAACTAAAAGACAAATTGAGACTAATAGAATTAAATGCAGATGAGGATCGTGAAAACATTCAAATACATGAAATAGAGGTTCAACAAATGAAAGAGAATTAATTACAGGCACCACTAAACAGTGTAAGCAAACAGGTAACCTATGAAGAATTTGATGAAGACAACAATGAGGATAAACAAAAATTCATAAACAAAATTACAAAGGCAGTAACTGATCAACTTCAAAGCAAGGAAATGGTAAGGAAGCATAGTAAACCAAGGTATGAAAGCTTGATATTACCACAAAATAGAACTAACGACACCATTACTTGAAAAGCAATATTACTGAAATTCAATGGAAAAGTCAATGACTATAACCTGGCATTTATAGAATGGCTTCAAACATTTGAGATCACCATGGCAGAGAGGAAAGTGAACCAGGAAAAAGCAGCAGCAAGACTTCCCTTATACCTCACAGGAACAGCATACCAACACTACTTGCTATTGGGTACTGATACTAAGAGAAATTAATAACTGTTAATAGGCAATGTCATAGAGTATTATGAGAACAAAAGTTTTATGAAACAATATCAGATCATCCTAAATGCCACAAAGATGAAGAAGAGCAACAACATACAGAATTGCATCCAACAGGTCGAGCAACTAGTGATGCTAAGTTCAAGGGAGAATAGATACTCAAAATATGATCTGTTTTCCCACATCTGCAAGGGAATGCCGGAAATTATTAGAACACAATTTGAGATTAAGTGTGACATGGACAACAAGCTAGAGAAAATGATCCGAAAAGCAGTAGACATCCAAGCAACAATTGAAAACAACACTCAAATTTATGAAAAAGCTGCATGGCAAAGAGAGGCACCAATATGGAGAAACAATCTGAAACCACAATCTCTAAGTAAGCTGTACAGTGAAAACAAACCAGAGAAAATCATCAACCTAAAAGGAAGAGACAGAAAAACAAGGAAAGTGAAAGAAAATGATGTCAAATGTTATAGCTGTGGATAGAAGGGTCATAAAAAAACCTACTATGAAGATGAGGACTTAATAGAATCAGAAATAGAAATAAATGAAGCATTGCAAACCAACAAAGAATCAGAAACTAGTCAGAGTGACAACTCATAAAAACTGCGCACCAAATTCTAATGAATTTGAACAATATAAACACAATAATAGTGACGATTAATGGAGTGATGACTAAAGCAATGATCAACACAGGAGCAGCAATGTCAATAATAACTGATGAGTGTGCAATGAAATTATGTTTCAAACAAGAAGACTTGGACAGTTCCAACAAACAGTTAATTAATACATTGGGATAATATATCAATGCAAAAGAGATGATACAGTTGGTTCAAATGAGGATAGCCAACTTGACATTCAAGCAATCATTAGTGGTAGTGGATACACACAGTGATTTGTTACCTTATGAGGTCATACTTGGCAATGATTTCTTAACAAAAATGGATGTGTGATACATTATGTGAGCAGAACAATAAAAGTAAGAGAATAAGAAATTGAGATCAAAAAGGAAGAAAATAAACATAAGACAATCATGTTTGAGTTGGAGGAAGACATTCATTTACAGCCGCATCAGTGAAAAATGTATAGGATAGAAATGGACAATCAAATAACAGTGGATATAATACTATACAAGAATAAAGGAATTAACATGAAAAGAGTGTCAATACCATCAAGTTTTTGCACAGTAAAGAATTGAAAAGGGAAAATACTGATCCTCAATGCAACAAACTGCAATCTTAATGTGAAGAGATCAAATGTTAAAATATATGGGAAATACATCAAATCTAATATCAGACTTATTTGGAGAGGGGCAAGTAATTTGCAAGGTCAAATCAAGGATGTGCCATTAGATGAAATGTTTTTTGCTGAAAAATTTTTATCCCAACAGATGCTCAATATAGCCTATCTTAATACATTAGGAAATATTATTTTGTACAATTTCTTCTAAAGTATGCAACATTTTTAAAAACAACAGTGAGAATATGAATGGTAAATTTGAATATTACGTGCTGTGAGGGAACATTTTCAAAAATCAATCAGTCAGAATTTGATTGGCTGCCACATGATGATTCAATTTCACATTATTTGGTTTTAATCCCTTCACTCATTTTGTGTACAATTGCCATTCAATTGAGAGAGTCTGTTTCCAGAATCTAATTTTAGACACAAAGGATTTCTATTTAAGGGGTTTGTAACTTTTTCAATTTTACTTGTAGATAATTAAATTTTGCGCCATATGCTAATTGTGCAACAGAAGATATGTGCAGCAACCTATGAAATTCATGACTAAATAAGATGATAGAATTTTTACTAATTCATTTAGATGATTTATTTTTAAATTTTATATGCCTCAGTACATTGAATTGTTAGAAATCTATTTAGAAGCTATAAGCATCCAAAAGCTGATTTTGAACATTCCTGTTTACAGAGTAATATTTCATCAGAACTATTTCTATATTTTGTGCGCCTAGACAAACATTCATGCCTTTCAAGTTTTAATTGCCTTTTCATTTCAGGTAAAATATTTATTGCATTTTAAAACGTGTTCTATTGTATATAGTACAAATTTGAAAAAAAATATATCATGTGAAATAACATCATGGTATTGATTTACTACTGTGTATATAAACAAAATTTTTAAAAAAGCATGTTGATTATTTAATTAATCTTTCATTGATTATTTTTTGTAAAGGTTTTCTAGTACTTTCAACAACTTCATAAAACCTTTTTGTTTTGGTTAAGGCAGCATGAATAATTGACTGATCTTTAAATTTTAGTTTTGATTACATAAAATAATCATTCAGAGGAATTTTTAAACAATTTATTAGCATTGTCATAAAGTTTGAATGTGATTTAATTGTCACATTATTTTTATAAATGAATTTGTATATAATCCACAAAAACAAAATGTGAATACAAATGTTAATTTTTCGACACAGCTTTGTATTTTAATATTTTAAATACCAAATTTCAATGGATGAAATTAGTTTTAACCTAGTTCTCTTTAAATATTTTACTAGTTTCAATTTATAATCTATTCATAATTTTTACTGTTTTGTAATAGACTTTCTTGCTATAAAGTTATGCAAGTGTTTGGTCAAAAGTATAAATTTGATTTTTAATGCTTACATACAATGCATGTTGTAATGATATCAAGAGCTGATGTTGTTTCTAGTTTCAAGTTTTTCTTTGAACGCAATTTGTGGTTTATTTGGAATTTTTCCACATAACACAAAGGGTTGTTTACATTTGATAATGATGCAACCTAAATCCTTTACAAAAATGCATATGAACATTTATTGGTAGAGGCTCTCACTTTCAATACACATTAAAACTGACCAATTTAAACCAGTAATCATCAACAGCTTACAATGATGCTACACTTGCGATTTTTGTTCAAACGTTTGTCAGGATTTTGTTTTGCTATATTATATATTTTTGTTTAAACATTTTTTCAGATTTTCTTTCACGCTATTAAATATTTTAATTTCAGAACAAAGATGTACAATTCAAGTCGAATTTTAGAAATGCCAACATTTTTCCAGATATTAATATAATTAAGGTACATATTAATGATATATTCAAAATCAACAAAATTTGTTACTGTTAAATAAAAACAGTAATTTCTTTCATAATAATCATTTCATGCAACATGTAATATTAGTAATGCAGCTAGTGACAAGTCAGGTTGCATGATTGTGAAACACCTTTTACAAATAGAGTCTAAGTTGAATTGTGTCCAGTCTTAAGTATACACTGAGCTAGGATAGGATACACATAAGCTGTATCAATGAGCTGAGAAGTGGAACTCAACCAAGTGGATCATTGGCAAACAAGTGAAACTGGATGTGGAGATCAGCCTCAGGCAGATGCCCACTATTGATCATTGGAAGAGATGCTGTGTAGCTTTATTGTAACATCCTCCACCTAGCTTATTACGCCGTGTCTAACTACTGATAATGATTACTCAGTAAATCGCGGGTGAGGTGTTACCAAGTTGTTGAACCATCAGACCTTTCTATCTTATTAACTAGTTATGTTAATTAAATAATTGAGTATTGACCATCACTGTTTAGGTGACAGAGCATTACGATGTTTCCTCTTTGGTTCTTCCATGGGCTCCTGCCCAAAGCCGATCTCCACAAGACAGCTTCTCTCCTTCTTAACCGATGATTGAGTCCACAGCACCACCTCAGCTCAACTGGAATTAATTATGTGTACCTTACGTTAGCTCAGTGTGTGCACTCAAGTAAAGTTGTAACTGACTTAAACTCAATTTTGTAAAGTGTTTGTTGTTTTGATTTAATAAAGCAACCGGGCATTGACACTAACTGCATGTAATAAAATAACTAAAATAGCCATTACCGTAAAACTATCGGCTTAATCATTTAAGTAATAAGATTGCAGTTTCCTATACCTACATTTACTAGTACTACATGTAAAGTCATTTATCAGGTCAATTATAGTCGAGTCTCCTACATTTAAGAATATATAAATATCCCTAAGTGTCGACTATCCAGTCGTTTCAAGCATTGATTATTTTATACATGTATTGATCGATAGTCAGACTAGGCAAGAATCGAAAAACTCCTAACCGTAACATAAGTGCGGTTTCGTGACTGGCACAAGGACCCTTCGAATCGATCCCGTGATGGAATCCAGCCACTACTCGACACAACTTGCCTAGCTGCACATTTTATTAAATAATCAAACCAGATAAGAGTAGAATGAAAATAAAATAAACTCCGAAGAATTTATTGTTCATCAAAATTCTGGTTGAATCAAAGCTATTTATAAAAATTCTACAAAAGTACCTGCTGATTTTAAATTTCAAATGATTCGTCTGCCAATATGGCTGTTCCTACGTAAGCGTTATTTCGCTCAATTTAATTTGTCAAATGTTTCTTGATCAGCTAACAAGCTTTCTTATTTTGAACAATATTAAAGCTTAGTTGCATCTTACAAAAATAACTAAAGATCATTAACTAAATTTTTACAATTAATTCTAATTAATATTAATCATTCGACATTGTTCAGCTTAGTTGCTTTTTGGATGATGCTACACGCCCTCCTCAGCTTGCGTTAGGGACAGCACAGGTCGTTCCCCATGCATGAGAGTGTCCGCTCTGCGTATAAGTAACTCCGCCTCAGCTTCTTCCCATGTTATTGTTGCGTATTCTGGTTGTTTTGAAATCTTTAGTACTGCCTCACATTCAGTTGTGACGGTATTTGCCTATTTCAAGAACTGAGTTTCTCTTATATTTTCCGCTATTGGTGTTAGTTGTGCAGCTCATTCATTTTCTGTGAGAAAATTCCAAAATATTTTTTGTATAGACTGATGCCTTTTAGTGCTATCAAAAGCGTCATCTGGGCGTCTGCTTTGCAAGTGTGGGCCAGATCCACTCTCATTTGCGTATTTGGATAGAAGAATGTAAACACCTTCCGTAAACTGCGCGTGTTTGCCACGTCCTTATAGAAGAAGCTAATATTCTCCACTACTTCCTGTTCCGATATATCGCCAGGATCGTTTTTTCCAATTCGCATCATCGTTACGATCTCCACACGTTTCGTTACATCATAGTAACGGTAATTTTGCTCCCACAGGTCGGTCCATACTATATCATTAACTCCTGAGAATAAAATGACTGCTCGCGGTTGTTGTAGCTCGATTTCTCTCCTCAGCTCTTGGAGTTGAATATGTATCGCTTCCCCTTCTGTGTATAGTTGATCTGGGGTAATCATTCCTTTGATATAAATACGTTCCTTGTTGTCGTTATCCAGTAATATCTTTTTCGTTTTTCTATAGTCTTCACGTTGTATCATTTCCATGGCTTTACTCCAAGAATTTACGTATGATTTGTATTCGTGCAAAAATGTCTTAACTGGACGGACCTCTTTCGGGAGTCTCCATCTTGGCAGTACCATTGGTATTGCTATTGTCTTTGGCGGCATACACAATAAGATCTTTGTATCAATTAATCTTTCAATTTCATCGTAAGAGCCCGTTGTATTAGATGCCGTTGCTAAACCGATGGTGGCGGGGTAGTTCATCTTCGCTTCTGGGATTGTCTCCCAAAATGATTGTGTTAGTCCCCGTTTACTTAACTTTATACGTATGTGTTCTTGTATTTCGATCCTTGATGTGATGCATTCAACATCAAGTGCAATTTGGTTAAAAGGTTTCAATAGTTCCTCTAACTCTGTGCACGTGAATGCTTCCGTAAACATTAACTTCATTGTTGTTCTCTTATCCTTTGATAGTTTCTTTCTGTTATCTCTTTTCTTTCTTTCGTGACTTTTATTTCTACCAAGAACCGTTCGTCATCCGTGTTGATCCACTCTATCGTACTGTCTTGGCTTGTGTCTCCCCACTTTTCAATGTTAATCCAGTCAATAACCATTTGCGTTTGTGGGGATAGTAGTAGTTGTGATGAAGTTAGCAGTTTTTCTTCATTGATAATTTCTTGTTGTGATTTTGTTACCATTTCGCATATTTCCACTGGTGTCGTTATTCCACCTTTCTTCAGCATCTCGGCCCTTCTAATTATTTTCGTAAAAGTGCATCTCGGGCTATCTCTGACGTGCCTTTTCATGTTTTCATTTATCACTCGTTATATGTTTTTCTCTTTGATTAGTTTTGTTATATCTTTTGTATCGGCTAGTTTTCATTTGATTATCTTTCTTGTGGTTATCCATGGCTGGTTGGGGAGTTGTTTTAATCTTGTTTCTGAAGTTGCACCCCACATATACTTTCGCATCAGCTCTTCAAATATTTGTATTTCGCTCGGGCATATTCCTGTTATGTTTGCAAGCTCCACTATTGATATTCTTCCCATTGGGTGGTATTTTGTTATCAGCCTACTNCTCGGGCATATTCCTGTCATGTTTGCGAGTTCCACTATTGACATTCTTCCCGTTGGGTGGTATTTTGTTATCAGCCTACTCATCAATTTCTCTATCGTCTGCATTGGTTTCTCGTTTTTATTCGGCGATTCCGTCTTTTCAACGTGGCCTTTTAATATCCAATTTTTCGTTTGTGTATTCATCAGTGATAACGCGATTTCAAACTTCTTTGCTTTTGTAAGTTTCACCCTTTGGTTTCTGGATACGGGTAGCCTGAGGTCTTTTTCTTCCGTGAGCCATATTGCTAGCAACCATGCGGACGTCCTATATTGAAATTGCTCTAAAGTATTGCAGGTAATAAAGAACACATGCTCCAACATTTGCTTCCAGAACGCCAATCCTACTGCCAAAGACTCAGAGCAAGAATGCCACCTGTACCAATGATGAAATAGGAAAAGGAACTCACCCTGTTTCCAATCAACTGCTTAGAACCATGAAACAATAATCCACCACTTCCTTGAATGGATGTTTATCTATTCTTAAACAAAATTTTTCTTTCTTTCTTTCTTGTTTTCATTTTCATTTAAAGCTTCTAGATTATGGAAGAACTTAAATCAAAAAATAAAAAAGGAACAAAATTAAAAACATTTCAGAAGAAAAATTAAAAAAAATTTATTATCTAAACAATCACTATTAGGAGTATCAAACAAATTAAGTGCATGGACAGATTTCATTTGACATTTGAAATTTACACCCTTTAAGTAAGTGTGCATATTTTTAATTTTGTAAATATACATGTATTGTAGTTTGCAGTATTGGTTTTTTTGTTTATTATAGCAATAAATTTGCTAGACTCTTTTATTTACCAATTAGCTGGTGTGACCACATTGCATATATTAATATAAATATATTTTGAATAGTGATGATGTACATTATTGGTAGGTACAATAACCATGGGCCTGTTGATATGCCATTGTTACTTATAAATTAAATATATTTACTCAAAATGTTATATGCATTGCATATTAACTTATATATTTTCATACTTATTTAACATGTATATGGGATTCAACATAGGACCTTTTATTATTGAAGCATGTAGTGCAAGAACCCATTTTGTGCACATTGATTCAAAACGAGAAATCGCCTTTTTTAGTTTCCATTTCAATCTTTGCTTATGTAGTGTCGTTTAACGGATTCTCCATAAAGCAATGATCAAAAGCAGGATCATTTCACTTGTTTTGCTCCTAACACCATGTAGTTGATCTTCACACAATTCTAAAGCAATCAATTTGACAATTTTGTCAATTAATGCTTTCTTCAATTATGTTTTACTCAACACATAATTGCTTAGTAGATTTAATGAAGTATCTCATTTTGAAATTTAAATCTATTGGTTGTTCAGTTGTAATTAACATTTTGATCACAAAGGTGCAATAGCCTTAAGAGATTGATTCAATTCAGAGTTAGCCTTTGCATTAAATAATGTGGGCAATCAAGGGCACTGCAAGAAGCTTCTTAAAGGGGGATTTTTGCATGTGTGATATTTTAGAAATCTATTTTTGTTGAAAAAAATATTTTATTTCAAAGCAATTTCTTTTTGAGTAAACTTAATCATTTAATTTAAAGCAAACAATGAGATGACATTTTATTTTCAAAGTATTTTGATTATCTGAAGTAATGTGCTAGAATCTGCTTCAATCTCTCATCACATATGTAAAAATATAAGAATGTAGGCCTTTGGTTTGCTTTTTTCTGCCACTCAACTATTTTGAAAGCAATATTTACGACATCAGTAAGTAAGTAAGCACTTTATATCAGTGGCAGATACAGATAAATTTTTTAGTGGGGGCGCAATGTAAAATAAAATGCTAAATGCATAATTGGGTACTAGAGAGGGCATTAGACTATAGAATTTTCAATTTTTAAAATTCAGCACTATGCACAGACTTCACAATCATCTACTAACTCCAAAAATGGAAACAGAATTTTGTAATTTTTCAATTTTTTTTTCAAATTGCAAATTATGCTTTAATGATAGCATGTTGTGTCTTTTAGGGGATTTTTGCATTATGTACTACAAAATAGAAAAAGGAATAATTATCAATGATTAATAAAATGTTATTTAAACAAAATATGAATATAAAAATCAAAAAAAAAACATGTAAATACAAATGAGATTCAAAAAATGTGTATGTTAATTCCCAACATCAAGAGGTTTTGTTTTCCACAGGATTACATTAGGCAACATTCAATTCCTCAGTTAATTTCACAATGCTAACATCAATATGATTTTGAACTTGATTTAAAATTACAGTATCTTCAGAACTAGAAATGAACATTATTGCCAATCATTTAGTTCACTAACAACCAACACATACAACACTTTGCATATAGGAGTTTGTATCTTCTGTCAAATCATAATTCAATATAATGATCAATCTTTCAAAAATCCATTCCAGATAGCAATCAAAGTTTTTGCCTGGTTTAAGGAATTAAAGGTTTTTATAATGATCTAGAAGAAATTTTATTAACAGAAATAACTTGCATCTTTTATGTATTCTTAATAGTATATTTCACATGTATACATCTATATACATTAGAATTGAAAAATGGTGTCAGAAAATGTCAATTCTTGCAAGACATGTGCAAGGACTACTGCTGATAATTGGGTGCAATGCTTAAAATATATTAGTTGTTATAATAATAATATGAGTAAAATACATTGAGTAATCAAAATTAATATGTTTATATTTTTATCAAAAAGGAATTAAAAATTTGACCTAAGGTATGGACTTGATTTAAACTAAACATGCATAGATTTGCAAAAATATACATTTAGATAATGTAATTTGTTTAATAATAGTTAATTATTTCAAGTTTCCTTAAATATATACCATTTGCTTACACATGTTACTGTGTGCTATTAATTTGGTTAATTATGCCAAGTTATTGGTTTATATACATTATTTTTTAAGCTTATTACATATGTTATTGCATTCCTCATCATGTTTTACCTTGTATTAGTGTTTATTTTATCTGTATGCTCCACATGTTCTGTGGACACCCTACTCTATACCTTCACCAACAATTTAATTTCTATTTTAAAACTAAACAGATTTTTGAAGGACTGCTAAATGTTTACTAAATGAAAACAGCAAACTTCAATTTATAATTATAGAACATATTTATATATATTTACTTGTAATTGCATATTTCAGCAATCTTAACTACATTGAAAACTAATCAAAATAAAGTTTAAAGAAATATATATATTTATTCAAATATATAATTACAATTTCATTGAAATGATGTCTCTAATGGTATTTATTATTTTCTGAAGTCAGACTTGGGGGAAATGAGTTTGGGGAAGTGTATAAATAGGTTTTTCTGATGCATTTGAATTGTTAAATTTTTTGTTGATTAAAACATTTATTTGATTTTGGTTATTTTAAACAAATATTAATTCTGAAATTTTTTCTTAGAACTATATTTAAATATGATTTGGCTTGTTTATAGAATCATAGTAAGCACAGCTGTACATTTGTTTAGGCAATTGTAGTTCAAATTGAATATACGAATTGACTTTTAATTTTACTTTTAATTATAATTATTTCCAACAATTTATTTATTCTAATTATTCTTTTTATTGCAACTGCTTTATTATATATTTATACATAGTTTATTCCTTGCTGATTGCATAATTAAATAGAATTTAACTATTCAAATGATATCTAAATTGATATTTATCAAAATATTATTTGCAGATTTGCATTGTGTGGTAAGCTAACATGTATAATTCTTAGTAGGTAAAAAATTCAGTGTAATTACAAAACACTACAGTTTTTTCAAATTCTAAAATTTTGTAAAACCTGGGAAGCTTAGAATGGTAATGGAAAAATTGGCTAAATTTCCAAAAAAACAATAAATTTAATAGAAAAAACCAAAACAAATACAAAATTAGCAAATTTCATTAATTGTACTAGACTATTAGTAATAGTGTCAGAATTAATTGTGTAGCACTTAATTGTATAGGACTTATTTTTGTAGAACTTATTCCTGTATGTCTTATTTATGTTCCTCAATCATAGTTTTTGCAGAAAATGATACAATTGAAGAATAAATTTTAAAAATTGGTTTATTATGTTGTAAAAGTTCAAAAAATTACTACTTATTTTCAAAATATTAACAGGTTGTCCTAACAATATAAGTTTGCTGAAATAGTGCATTTGGATTTGATTTTCATAAGTAGCCAAATAACAAAATAATTGCAAAGAATTATCCCTTGCCATATCGTGAAATTCCAATTGGTTAAGTCTTACTACTTCTGTTTCTAGGATATCAAAGTCGTAAGAATTGATCTTTCTACGTCTCTGGCCGAAATTATTATTCTCAACACAAACAACTGTCGTAACCCATTGGTGTTTCGAAAAAGGCGAAGGAAAGACTTCCGATTTCGGTCTATTGTGAATTATGTTACAAAAAACCAAATCAATTGTGCTTTGTCCGTTGTAGGCGCAGTACGTTAGAATGTCCGGCTCACTTGTGCAATACATATCCATGACATCCAAATGTTCCAGCAGTGCTTGTCCTCGTTGCCCCTCTCCATCTATTTTACAATTACAAATAACTGTTGTCAAGGCTAATTATTTTTATATCTGTAAAATAAAAAGGAGCTATAGAGACTCAAGGATTTTTTCACAATTGCGAGGATGTCAGATTGTTCCTCGTAAAAATTGACCCTGAAAAGTGGTTTGGATGACTCATCGAAAGTTACCGTAACTGAAATTGATCCTACTTGCTTGTGAAATTAAATAAAAGCTCGATAATCACATATATGCAATATGCTTAAAACTGAAATTATAATTTTTAACTAATAAATAATCATGAATGATGGAATTATTGGACAACTATAAATTCAGTCCTTTCATTTATTATGATGTCGTATGATACAGGGCAAGAATTGATTAAATCTACGAGAGCTTTTAATGTGTTCATTTTGACTCAAACCTTTAGGATTTGTGCTTAAGCAGTGTGGGATAAGTTGATGAAGTGGATGTGTAGATAATGACTGCTCAGAGTAAATAAAAAATTTAGCCTTTTCCATTCGATGAATATTGTTTAGTTTATAAAATACTCATCGGTGAACCACCAATAATTCTGTAAGCACGGTTACATATTTTTTGTAAACGATTATTTAGAATCGCATTTAAGGAAATAATGGATAAAATCATTAACCAAAATACCATTTCCATTGTTTCAGAATCAGCAAAAAACGTAATATGAAGAAATGCTGTGATGCCATTTCAAGTCGTTTAATATTATCAAACCCAAACATTTAGCAGAATTAACAGTTAAAAAATTTCCGAAATCTGTGTATATCCCGAATACTATTTGTTTGCATTTCGTATGAGAAAGCGTAAAATCATTGCGGTTTAACCAAGAAACGATATTATGAAATTCAGTTTGTTTTCGACCAGTATCATTCCTTCTTACAGCATACTTTTGGAGATAATTACCATTTGTTGTTTGTAAATGTGATACATGTACGCAAAAAAGAACATGTCCCAGAATTGACCTCTGTGGTACTCCTCTTTATATATTTAACACAGGATGTTGTATTACCTATTTTCACGGAAAAGTTCATTTATTGAGATAGCAACCATTTAAGTAAAGCAGGACAGTGCGTTGCATTATGAACTTTATTCAAATGTGTATAGTGATTAACCATTTCAAAGGCTTTACTAAACTCATATGTGTGTAAAGTAACGGCTTCGTTTTTGGGATCTTCTTGCCATCGCGTAGTTTTATCTACTAACATGATAAGAGCTGATGTATTTGAAGAATATTTCTTATAGGCAAACTGCTTTGGATCTCTGTTCAACTCCTGTTTGAATTGTTTTGCAATGCTATGTTCTAGATATTTTGCAGGTACCGGTTATAAAGATATGGGTCGCAATTCTTCTATTGATGGCGAACTTGTTTTTGGAACTGCAGAAATTATCGCATATTTCCATTTCGAGGGGAACAATTGATCCTTAATAATCCTTCTTTGGTATACCGTTAGAGCTCGTTGCTTTACCGCCTCTCTGACGATGAGCGCAAATCTTTTGGCCTTCGTCCCTGCCGCCATAATGCGCTTCGCTGTGACTGACTATCTCACTCTGATGTTCCTCCTCCCCGTAACTCTGGCTTTTCCGTATTGCTTGCCAATGCCCACAGTCTTGTATCTTTGAACCGTCGTCTCAGTTTTTACAATTTCCTCTTGCAGTCTCCTGTTGACTTCATTTTCATCACTGAAACCTGGCTTGATCCTGCCATTGCTGATGTGTTGTTTTTCCCAACTCTACTCTTAAAGTTCTTTCTCGTATTGATCGATCCAGTGGTCGCCATGGTGGTGTTCTCATTGCCTCTCGTCTTCCTAACCTTGACATCCGTCCCATATCTTTTGATTCATTATCCTTCGATTTCTGTTGTGGCTGTGCTGTTGTTCTCAGTGACCACATTGTTTCTCTACTCTGCGTTTACAACCCTCCTTCGAAAAGTGCCTTCCGCATTCCCGTTGCTGATTTATCATCTATGTTTGAGTCTTTTCATGACCAGTCTACCTACCTCTCTCGTCACCTTGGCTTTTCCATTCGTCCTCATTTTCTTGTTTGTGGTGACTTCAATCTTCCTAATGTCTGCTGGAATGCGTTCGACTCTACTGACACTTATGAGTCTGCAGTTTTAGAAGTTTTTGCCTGCTATTCTCTTGAACAACTTGTATTTTCTCCTACTTCCAGCTCCTCTCTGCTTGATTTGGTTCTGTGCTCTCACCCCGATTACATATTTGACATATCTGTAATCCCTGTTCCTGCTAAGCTGTCAGATCACTCATTCGTCAGCTTCAATCTGTTTGTCAACTCTACTTCTCCATCTGCTAATCCGGCTGTTCCACAATATGCTCGATTTAACAGTGACTTTCTGTCACTTAATGCTGCTCTCTCATCTTCGCTGCCCGTTTTTAGTGATTCCTTCTCAGTTGACGATTGGTTCACTTTTTTTCATCAAGTTATTTCTTCTTTTGTTCCTCGACGGCGGAAAAAGCGTGCTTCCCTTCCTTTCTATTTTTCGTCCCTTACTGTGCACTCCTTGAATAAATTGGAGTCTTACAAACGCCATTCTGGTACTACTGCTATTCCGAAGCTTGCTTCTTTCACAGAAGATGTTATCAATGTTATGGAACTTGACAAAGTCTCTTTTCTGTCCAGCTTCTTGTCTGGTTCTCTTCAAGACTCTTATTCCTTCCTGCGTTCTCTTCATTCCAAGCCTGAGCTCCCCAATTTGAGATGGAACCTTCTTTCTGCTCACTCTGACCTGGAGAAAGCTGATCTGTTCAACGCGTATTTTGCCTCTAACTTCTCTGTACCTGTCTCCATGTGCCCTGGTCCGCCTGCTGCCTCCCCGCTAATCCGACTTTGTGATATGGTCTTCAGCGCCCATGATATTTCTCTCATGCTTAAATCTTGCAAGTTGTCTGGTCCTTGTTATCCTGACGGTGTTCCTTCCTTTGTAATTCATGAAACCTCCTCCACGCTTTCTATCCATTTAAAGCATCTTTACTCCTTCATTTGCTCCACTAAGCGCTATCCCGCCTGTTGGAAGACATCTTGGATTTCTCCGCTGTTAAAATCTAATCAGCTTCCCTCCTCGCAGGTCACGTCCTACCGCCCAATAGCTATTCTATCTCGACTGTCTATCATCTTTGAACGCCTTGTTTTTCGTTATGTATTCCCAAAAATTCGTCACCTCATCTCTTCCTCTCAGCATGGCAACCTTCCTGGTCGCTCTACGATTACTAACCTGCTCACTCTGATCGAAAACTGCTACTTTCACTCTGATAGTAATGATCCTGGTTGTATTATCTTTCTTGACATCTCAAAAGCGTTTGATCGCCTCCCTCATTCCATTCTGCTTGACAAGTTACGTTTATTTGGTTTTGATGTGGATTTCATCGAGCTGTTCCAGTCTTACCTGACCAATCGCCACCAGTGTGTCAAAATCAACTTGTCTATCTCTTCTCCTGTCCCCGTTACTAGTGGTGCCCCTCAAGGCTCAGTGTTTGCTGTTCTTTTCTTCCTCGTTGCCATTAACGACCTCCCTCATTCTGTTCTCAACTCTTCTTGCCTGCTGTATGTCGACGACACAGCGATTTTTGATTTTGTTTGGTCTTTTGCTTCGAACATTTTTTCTGATCTTGAGCACTTGTCTACTTGGTCCTCTGTCAACCATCTTGATTTTAGCACTACCAAGACATGTGGTATTTCCTTTTCTGTGGCTCCCCCTTCTGATTTGCCTCTACCTGTGAACTTTGCGCCTTACCACACTCATCTTGGAGTTCAAATTGCTGCTAACTTAAATTGGACTGGACATGTGTCTTTGCGTCTCCGCAAAGCTATTTCCTTGCTATTTGCCCTTTTCCGTAATCTTCCTTTTAATACCTCGTCCGCTGTGAAGCTCTCTTTGTTCTTCTCTACGCGTCTCCTTGTTGGTGGCCTTCTCGTGCTTTGTTCCACTCCATC
>CABFPE010000300.1:806058-830748 GCA_900660155.1 Hofstenia miamia
AGCTGCCATTTTGGCAGACAAAGAGTTTAAATTTGAAATCAACAGGTATTTTTCTAAAATTACTATAAATAGATAAAACTTACTGTAAGCAATTGATAAAGAATTTTATTCAGAATTCTTGCATTGTTCTATTGATATGGTTTGATTATTTAATACAATGTCAAGCTAAACAAGTTGTGTTTAGTAGTGGTCTAGATCCATCATGAGATTGATTCTAGGGTCTTTGTGCCAGATCATAAAAGTGCACTTATGTTAAGCATAGAGGTTTTTCTCTCATTTAGTTGACTATTGATCATTTAGTACATGTATAAATTATAATAGACTCAAAATATGGTTGGATGACCAAAACCTAGGAATTATATCTATAATATTTTAGATCAAAATTATTGACTATAACATGACTGATAAAGTGACTGAGCATGTATTAATTATTAAATGTAGGTTAGGAAGCGGCCAATTATTAAACTAGTTATTAAAGCCAATATATTTTGGTAATGGCTACATGTAATATTAATAAAGCAACTATCAACAAGTCTGGTTGCATTATCATGAAACACTTTTACAAAACAGAGACTAAGTCAAATTGTGTATTGTCTTGAGTATACACCAAGCTAGGATAGGGTACACATAAGTTACATTGTTGAGCTGAGAGGTGGAACTCAACCAAACAGATCCTCAGTGAACAAGTGAAACTGGATGAGGAGATCAGCTTTAGGCAGATGCCCACTATCAATCATTGGAGAAAGTGCTGTATGGCTTTGTCACCTAAATAGTGAATAGGTAAATCTAGTTATGTTACATTAACAGAAATATACAAAAGCTAAACAGTATCTAGTTATACAACAAATGTTATAGAGTAACAAAGGATGAACAGTAATAATGCCTGGTAGAGGATGTTACATGGTGACCANGATAAAACTTACTGTAAGCAATTGATAAAGAATTTTATTCAGAATTCTTGCATTGTTCTATTGATATGGTTTGATTATTTAATACAATGTCAAGCTAAACAAGTTGTGTTTAGTAGTGGTCTAGATCCATCATGAGATTGATTCTAGGGTCTTTGTGCCAGATCATAAAAGTGCACTTATGTTAAGCATAGAGGTTTTTCTCTCATTTAGTTGACTATTGATCATTTAGTACATGTATAAATTATAATAGACTCAAAATATGGTTGGATGACCAAAACCTAGGAATTATATCTATAATATTTTAGATCAAAATTATTGACTATAACATGACTGATAAAGTGACTGAGCATGTATTAATTATTAAATGTAGGTTAGGAAGCGGCCAATTATTAAACTAGTTATTAAAGCCAATATATTTTGGTAATGGCTACATGTAATATTAATAAAGCAACTATCAACAAGTCTGGTTGCATTATCATGAAACACTTTTACAAAACAGAGACTAAGTCAAATTGTGTATTGTCTTGAGTATACACCAAGCTAGGATAGGGTACACATAAGTTACATTGTTGAGCTGAGAGGTGGAACTCAACCAAACAGATCCTCAGTGAACAAGTGAAACTGGATGAGGAGATCAGCTTTAGGCAGATGCCCACTATCAATCATTGGAGAAAGTGCTGTATGGCTTTGTCACCTAAATAGTGAATAGGTAAATCTAGTTATGTTACATTAACAGAAATATACAAAAGCTAAACAGTATCTAGTTATACAACAAATGTTATAGAGTAACAAAGGATGAACAGTAATAATGCCTGGTAGAGGATATTACATGGTGACCATGGCAGCCAAGAACAAAAACCTTCAGAAAAGAATTTCTTTTACTTACCTGAGTCAAGATAGTTGTTTCTTCTCAGAGATCAAGGAATTTCTTTTGATTGAAAGAAACATTCAGTGGAATCATCCACACAATTTGACAGGATCTATGAGTAAGAGTGGAAGTAGAGGAACAGGACAACTACATCAAAGGAAAACAGTCAACAAAGGGATTTACTTAAACCCAAACTAGTGCACTTCAGCAAGCTCCCAGAATCATGACCAAGAAGGGCACCACTATGAACCAAAGAAGAAAAATGACAAAAGGAAAAAAAGGCAGCACAAAGAAAGCAACACCCAAGGCAGTANAGATTGATTCTAGGGTCTTTGTGCCAGATCATAAAAGTGCACTTATGTTAAGCATAGAGGTTTTTCTCTCATTTAGTTGACTATTGATCATTTAGTACATGTATAAATTATAATAGACTCAAAATATGGTTGGATGACCAAAACCTAGGAATTATATCTATAATATTTTAGATCAAAATTATTGACTATAACATGACTGATAAAGTGACTGAGCATGTATTAATTATTAAATGTAGGTTAGGAAGCGGCCAATTATTAAACTAGTTATTAAAGCCAATATATTTTGGTAATGGCTACATGTAATATTAATAAAGCAACTATCAACAAGTCTGGTTGCATTATCATGAAACACTTTTACAAAACAGAGACTAAGTCAAATTGTGTATTGTCTTGAGTATACACCAAGCTAGGATAGGGTACACATAAGTTACATTGTTGAGCTGAGAGGTGGAACTCAACCAAACAGATCCTCAGTGAACAAGTGAAACTGGATGAGGAGATCAGCTTTAGGCAGATGCCCACTATCAATCATTGGAGAAAGTGCTGTATGGCTTTGTCACCTAAATAGTGAATAGGTAAATCTAGTTATGTTACATTAACAGAAATATACAAAAGCTAAACAGTATCTAGTTATACAACAAATGTTATAGAGTAACAAAGGATGAACAGTAATAATGCCTGGTAGAGGATGTTACATGGTGACCATGGCAGCCAAGAACAAAAACCTTCAGAAAAGAATTTCTTTTACTTACCTGAGTCAAGATAGTTGTTTCTTCTCAGAGATCAAGGAATTTCTTTTGATTGAAAGAAACATTCAGTGGAATCATCCACACAATTTGACAGGATCTATGAGTAAGAGTGGAAGTAGAGGAACAGGACAACTACATCAAAGGAAAACAGTCAACAAAGGGATTTACTTAAACCCAAACTAGTGCACTTCAGCAAGCTCCCAGAATCATGACCAAGAAGGGCACCACTATGAACCAAAGAAGAAAAATGACAAAAGGAAAAAAAGGCAGCACAAAGAAAGCAACACCCAAGGCAGTAAACCCTAGAGCAACATGATCATCATCATATTCTGGTGAAAACTCATCCCCAATATGAAATTACAGTCTACACTCACCCTTGGAGACAAGCCCCCAACAAATAATCAACATGTTAAGAAGGAGCAAAGAAAATGAAGCACTCTTGAGGAATGAGATTGTGCAGCTAACAGATATATTCAAGTGATGGAGCAACAGAGTGAAATTATCATAAGTGAAATCAAATTAGACATGGAAATGCGACTAGATCAGCAGAGCAAACTATTTCAAAATGAGATTAAAAGTCTTACACAACAATTATCAGAGTCCAACAAAAGATTCTTAGAACAGAATCAACAGTGGCAAGAAAGAAATCAGCAACTGGTGAGAGGGAACAGACAGTTGATAGAAGACAATGATTTACAAGCAGGAGAACTTGAACAATTAAAAGATAAATTAAGATTACTCCAGTTAATGGAAGAAGAAAATCAAGGGAACATATGGTCTCACAAAATAGAATTCATATCAAGAAAGGAGAGTGAACTGCAGGCACCACACATGCCAGCCAACAAAAGAATAACATACAAAGAATTGGATGAAGATATAGATGCTGAGAAATAGAAAATCATAAACAAAATTACAAAGGCAGTAACCACACAACTACAAGAGGAAGACACAATAAAAATCATAATAAACCCAAGTATGAAAACTCAATCTTACCACAACAGACAACCAACAACACCATACCATGTAAAGCAACACTACTCAAATTCAATGGGAGAGTAGATGGATACAACCTGACATTAATTGAGTGGTTGCAAATGTTTGAAATCACAATGGCAGAAAGAAAAGTGAGCCAGCAAGCAGCAGCAGCAAGACTTCCATTATACCTGATGGGTACAGCTTCTCAGCACTACCTACTATTGGACATGGAAACAAAAGGAATTATGAACTACTCATAGGTGACTTCATAGATTATTATGAAAAAAAAGTTTCAAGAACCAGTATTGAATAATTTTAAAAGCAACAAAAATGAAGAAAACTAACAACATATGAAACTACATCCAAAAAGTTGAATGGTTACTAATGCTGAGTTCAAGGGAAAATAGATACTCAAAATATGACCTATTCTCACATATCTGCAATAGAATGCCAGAAAGTATTAGAACACAGTTCAAAATAAAGTGCAATGTAGACAACAAGTTAGAAAAAATGATCTTGAAAGTGGTCAACATACAAGCAACAATCAAGAACAACACACAATTCTATGAAAATGCTGCCTGGCACAGAGAGACACCAACAACCTTAAACAATGCCCTCCCAGTAAACTTTACACTGACACTAAACCAGAAAAAATTATGAAGATCAAAGGGAAGGATAGTAAAATGAGAAAGGTGAGAGAAAAAGATGTCAAGTGCTACAGCTACAGACAGAAGGGTCACAAGAAACCTGACTGCACTAAACAAATAAATGTAATTGGAGATGAGGAAGCCTATTATGATGATGAAGACATGCTGGAATCAGAAAATTATATAGATG
The DNA here is from genome assembly GCA_900660155.1 of Hofstenia miamia. Lineage (NCBI taxonomy): Eukaryota > Metazoa > Xenacoelomorpha > Acoela > Hofsteniidae > Hofstenia > Hofstenia miamia. The sequence goes on from CABFPE010000300.1 coordinate 810,713, forward strand.
AAGCATCACTAACCAATGAGGAGTCAGAAAACTAGTCAGAGCACTGACTCATAAAAACTGTGAATTGATAATGATCCTGACAAATCTTGACACAGTAAATACATTAATGATAGCAATTAATGGAGTAATGATGAAGGCAACAATTGATACTGGGGCAGCAACATTGATAATCACAGATGAGTGTGTCATGAAGCTGGGGTTTAAACGTGAGGATTTGAATAGTTGCTATAAATTATTAATCAATGCATTAGGAGAATATATTGACACAAAAGGAATAATAAACACAGTACAGATGAGAATTGCAAATACAACATTTGAACAATCACTAGTGGTGGTGGACACTCATAATAATCTGTTGCCATATGAGGTCATAATGGGTGATGACTTTTTGACAAAAAATGGATGTGTTATTAATTACATGAATAGGACTATAAAAGTTAGAGAGGAAGAAATTGAAATCAAAGAGGAACAATGGAAACATAAAATGATCACATTTGAACTGCAGGGAGACATTCACCTACAGCCACATCAATGGAAAATGCAATAGCAGCTGATATAATGCTATATGATAATAAAGGCATTAACACCAAGAGAGTATCAATGCTGTCCAGAGTGTGAACAGTCAAGAATGGAAAAGGGAGAATACCCATCCTCAATGTGATGAATCAAAATGTTAATCTAAAGAAATATTAACAAAAGATATATGGAAAATACATCAAATCCAACATTAGACTTATTTGGAAGGCAATAGAAGACAATGATGGAGGGAGTAATTTGCATGGTTGATTCAAGGACATGCAAATGAAAACAGAAAGTAGTCCACATGGCTGACTCAAGGGTGAGTGGATGAACACCATCAAAGTCACAAGTACTCCCAAATGCTGACTCAAGGGCATAGGGATGAAAGCAAACAAAGAAGATGCATACAGAACACCTGAGATAAAGAATGAAGACTACCCATACTTGGAGGAGCAGGAAATCAAAGAACTAAGGAAATTGTTGGAGAAACACAAACATATATTCAATTACAGAGAGATAAGCGTGGGGTAAGTAGTGGATGAAAAACATAGAATAGTCACAACAACAGACAAACCCATCAAGCTGCCAGTCAGAAGGGTACCAGAACAGATGAGAGACAAATACAACCACATACTAGAGGAATTAATCAACAACAAGATCATCCTCCCAAGTGAAAGCCCATATGCAGCACCAACTGTATTTGTGAAGCAAGGGGATAAATATTGCCTGTGCATAGACTTTCACAAATTGAATGAAGTAATGAAGAAAGACTCATACCCCTGCTATGGATAGAGGACATGCTCTATGAAGCAAGCAAGCATAAGTATTTTACAATGCTAGATTTATGCAAAGCCTACTGGCAGGTGAAAATTTATAACACCATATGGTTTGTATGAATGGATATATATGGCATTCAGGCTATGCAATGCACCAGCAACCTTTCAGAGATACATTACAAAAGTGCTAAAAAACAAAACACATAGAATGAAAGAAGGAGTTGATGCCTATATAGACAACATTATAGTAACAGGTGACATGATCCAAGAACATCTAGAAAAACTAGAGAGAGCTCTAACAATATTAGAGAATGCAGGACTCTGCATTAATGGGAACAAGTGCAACATCCTAAAAGAGAAGATAGTATTCTTGGGAAGAACAATTGAGAAAGGCAGGATATGTATGAAGAATAATGCAGGAGAGATGATCCAGAAAATAGAAAAACCCAACAACAAGAAAGACATACAAAGAATAATGGGATTTTTCAATTACTATCGCATCTTCATCCTTAATATAGCTGGCAAAACAGCAATGTTGACCAGACTAATGAGAAAATCAGTGCTGTTTGTATGGACATGGCAAGAGCAGGAGGAGCTAGACAACATCAAAGAAGAATTGGCCAAGTTACAAATTCTAAACACACTGGACTATAATGAACAGTTTATATTGGACTGTGATGCAAGTAAAGTGCAATTGGAGCCACATTAGGACAAATAAAAAATGGAAAGAAGGTCCCCATACAATTCTTCAGTTGCAAATTAAGAGCAAGTGAGGAAAATTATGGATCAACAAAAGTGGAAATGCTGGCATTGATCAAGAGCATTAAAAAATTCAGACATTTCCTGATTGGCAGAGAGTTCAGAGTGTGCACAGACAACAGTGGACTGGTGTGGTGAAAGAAGTTCTCTGGAGACAAGTCTGGAATAGTGTTGTGATGGATTGAATACTTAAATGAATTTACATTTTCAATTGAACATAGGAAAGGCATCTTACATAATAATGCAGATTTCTGGATGTTAGTACCAGAGTATCAGAGGGAAGCAGCAAAAATAGATGGAGAGAAGAAACAGTTCCAATTTTTACCACATACTGAATACAAGGGACTGCCAGAAATAAATGTGGACAAAAAAGGCCAAGCCATCCTACCAATATTAATGAGGGAGGAAATATCTGAACAAGAAATAGTGGAGAAACAGAGAGACAACATAATCCTAAGTGAAATCATAAAAAAGTTAAGAGAACCCCAAACAACACTGTCAAAATTAACAGCAGGGTACTATGAACACTATAAGTGGAAGATAAACAGAAATGGACTATTGTATGTAGAAGCTAGCAACAACAGAATCGCGATACCAGACTACTTTAAGAGGGAATTGATAAGGAAAATACATGAAAAGGGCCACTTGGGAATCACACAAATGGAAAAAACCTTTAATGCAAGATTCATAATAACAGCAGTAAGGAAAGTCATGGAGGACATAATCAATAAGTGTACCACATGCTTATTACACAATAAACAACAGTTTCTTACACAGAGGCCACCACTCAAGAAGATTATCATGACACTGCTGAATGAGATAGTTCACATAGATTTGGAGATGCTGTCAAAAGATGAAGAGGGTTACCAATATCTTTTAGTAATGGTAGACAACTTCACAAAATATGCCAGAATGATCCCAATGAGAAACATGAAAGCAGAAACCACAGCAGAACTAGTACTGAAAGAATGGATTCTACAATTTGGCCTGATGGAAACAATAATAATGGATAAGGGACCCAATTCAAAAGTGGACTTTTTCCAGAAATGGCAAAGCTCCTGGAAATAGCAAGCAAAAGGACAACAGCCTACCACCCACAGGCCAATGGAGCCATAGAGTGACTCAATCAAACACTAACTAAATTAATTAGGGTGGCAACATCAAGGATAGGCAGCAATAGATGGAGAGAAGTCATTGAAATGGTTGAATACTATTATAATACATTGGTGCATGTGACAACAGGAGTGACACCATTTAAAGCAATGTTTGGAAGAGAGGTGACAACACCACTATCAATGCAGTATACACACTACAGCAAAAATTTAAACAATGAATACATAAATCAACTAAGAAAGCAGATTACACACATACAAGGTAGGAGACAAGGTATATGCATTCACACCAATGAAACTCACAGACACAAACCAAGTCTGGAAACTAAAAACAGTATGGTCCAGACCTCACACAATAACACAAACATTACTAAATAATGAAAATATGTTAGACAATAATCAACTGTTACATTTTCAAAACTTAAAGAGAGCAACAGCAGACATTGAGGAGACAAAGACAGATGAGAATGCTGAATTCAAAATATGCCGAATTAATGGCAATGAAATTATATATGATATGTGTGATTAAGATAGCTTACCCAAAGAAGAATTTGATGAGGAATTCACAGCAGATATCAGAGATGAAAACATAAAAGAGAGAGAGAGAGAGAGTGCTACCCCAAAGGACAGCAAGAAATAAACCTATATATGACCCTGAAATATGGGATTTAAATTTAGTAACTGAATTTAGGAATCCAGAAGGAAATGATGCACCCACTGATGAAGAAGAGAGTGCAAAGGAACCCACAACAGGAGGAGCTCTCAACCACAAACAGGAGAAGGAGAGTACACAGAGGTTCTCAAACCAGATGTTGACTCCAGACCAGAAGGGACAAGAATGAAGAGCTGATGAATAGATGACATAGAGTGAGAAGGCGTCCTAGTAGTCTCTCCCACCAGGGATCTGCAAAGCTGATTCAAGGGCATGCAGAAAACGGGTGCACAGCAGCACAACTTTCCTTCTGAGAGTCCACAACACTGATTCAAGGGTGGTGAGATACTTGGAATTCCAGAGGAAGGTGTAAGTGGTGGAAGAATTGGGAGATATGAAAGGGATTCAAGGCTGATGTTATCCCCACAGGAACCACAACTGGTCAAGTGGCAATGGGAGTAACTGTGAACTGATTCAAGGGTGAAGCAGTAGAAACCATTAGGACAGATTCACAGCTCATGGACTGTGAACCAAGCACCAGCAAACTACCATTAAGGATGAAACAGCTACATGCCTCCTCAGACATTACCTTGGAGAGACCTATACAATCTAGAGAGAGAGAAAAACAAATGTCAAAAATTGATGGAGAAACACTGCATCCATATTTCATTGGAACTACAAAGATGCACTATAATGCTTTTGAAAAACTGCCGCCAGAAATGATTTGGCTTCAGCATGATGCCATGTAAATTGGTTGCTAGCTGGAATGCCTTCTTGGAAATGGTTTTGGTTCTTTTTTCTACAGTGAAATTGGCGAACTACCAATCTTCATTTGTTTTCTTAGAGTATGGGCCACTCTTGGCAATGGTAATCTTGTAACATCCTCCACCTGGCCTATTTGCGCCGTGTATAATTAGTACTCGGTAAATTGCGGGCAAGGAGTTACTAAGTTGTTGAACCATCAAACTTTTCTCTCTTATTAACTAGTTATGTTAATTAAATAACTGAGCATTGACTATCACTGTTTAGGTGACGGAGTCGTATGGAGTTTCCTCTTCAGTTCTTCTATGGGCTACTGCCTGAAGCTGATCTCCACAAGACAGTTCCTCTCCTTCTCGAATGATGATTGAGTCCACGGCACCACCTCAGCTCAACTGGAACTAATTATGTGTACCTTACTTCAGCTCAGTGCGTGCACTCAAGTAAAGTTGTAACTGACTTAAACTCAATTTTGTAAAGTGTTTGTTGTTTTGATTAAGTAAAGCAACCAGGCATTGACACTAACTGCATTTACATAATATTAAAACAGCCATTACTGTAAAACTATCGGCTTAATAATTTAAATAATAAGACTGCAGTTTCCTATACTTACATTTAATAAGAGTACATGTAAGGTCATTTATCAGGTCGATTATAGTCGAGTCTCCTACTATTAAGAATATATATATATTCCTAAGTGTCGACTATCCAGTCGTTTCAGGCATCAATTATTTCATACATGTATTGATCAATAGTCAGACTAGGCAAGAATTGAAAAACTCCTAACCATAACATAAGTGCGGTTTCGTGACTGGCACAAGGACCCTTCGAATCGATCCCGTGATGGAATCCAGCCACTACTCAACACAAATTGCTTAGCTGAACATTTTAATAAATATCAAACCAGATAAATGAAGAAAATGAAAATAAAATAAACTCCAAAGAATTTATTGTTCATCAAATTTCCTTTAAATTCTAAGCTATTTATTTAAAAAGTTCTAAGTACCTGCTGATTTTGAATTTTGAATTAATCTTCTGCCAATATGGCTGTTCTTACATAAGTGTAATTTTGCTTGTTACAATTTGTGAAATATTACTTAATCAGCTCCGTTATTTTTCTCATAATGTACAATATTGTAACTTAGTTGCATATTACAAATTGAATAAGATAATTAACTAAATTTTTCAATAATTTTTTGATTATATTTAATCACTGTTAATCTTTTGACGCTGATCTCTTTGGTTTACAGCTTATTCTTTTGGGTGATGCAACACTTTCTTAACTATTATTGCTCCTTCATTTCTGAGTTAGCCAACTGAACCAAGAACATCTCTAATTTACTATGAAAGAATACTGAAATTTGTTGGATTTGTGCTGAACAAGAAGAGCTAGATGCTGTGAAGCAAGAGCTCAGACGGATCCCCAGTCTGAACACTCCAGATTACACAAAAGAATTTATCATCAACTGTGACACAAATTCAGTCATTATTAGTGGTGTGCTCAGACAAGTGATCAAAGGTCAGAAATGCCCTGTACAATATTTCAGCCAGAAGCTCTGCAATGCTGAACTGAACTATGGAGCTATGAAATCAGAAATGCTGCTGCTTGTTGAGAGTTTAAAGAAGTTTTGTTTCTTCATTCTCAGCTGCCAATTTGTTGTGTGAACCAACAACTCCGCACTAGCATGGCTTAAAAAATTCTCTGGCAACAAGTCCAACATCATTGCCCAATGGTTGGAATACCTTAAAGACTTCTCTTTATGATCACTCATTGCCCTGGGAGATTGCATCTCAATGCGGATTATTTCACCACTCTGCCAACTATGAGAGAGAGCTGTGAAAGCTCCTGGGTGAGAAGACCCCATTTGGATTCATCCCCACCTGTGAGTACAAGCTCCTCCCTGATATCAATGCAGACTGGAATGAGAAAGTAATCCTCCCTATTATGGTGAAGGAGGAGATTTCTGAAAAGGAGATTGCTGCCCATCAATTACACAACAAAGTTTTGTCTGAAATCATTTTTAAAATAAAGCACCCTGATTTGCTAAGAGGTACTTTCAATGCTATCATTGGAAGCTTACCAAAGCTGGCCTCCTCTACACACACTGCAGGAACAACTGTCTGGCAATCCCAGAGTACTTCAAGCAAGATCTTGTCCAGAAGATCCATGAACACTGACACCTTGAGATTATCCAGATGAAAAGAACATTCAATGCTCATTATGTTACCATCAGTATTAGAGCCACAGTACAAGATGTAATTGACAAGTGTAAAGCATGCTTGCTTCAAGGAGCCTGACACTTTCCAGAGCAGAGAGCCAAGCTCCATAGTCACCATCTGGATGAGTTTGCCAAGAAGCTCTCCATTGTCAATCATGTTATTGAACAGAACAGAGACAATGACATGTTAGGTTTAATGAAGTAGTGTTTAACAGAATTGTTTACCAAGGAGGAGCTAGTACTTCTACAATTGCCTGGGCAACAAATAGCCTTGGACATAGAATGTACCATGTCCCGCCTTTGAATCTCCAACTCTCAGGTCACCAAACTCCATGAGCATGGACTCCACAGCACATTCTGGGACTCCATCAAAGATGCCAAGATTAACTACCCTGTTACTATTGGGACTGCCACACTGAGAGAAAAGGTCATGCTCAACAACATTGAAAGTCACATGGATAAGCATAACTTACTGTGTATTCCTCCACCCTGCATAATGACCCCACTTATCTTACCATCATTGCATGTTAAGAAGGGGTGAAGGAAAGTCTCTGCTCACCTTTCCAACTCTAACAACTATATCTCCACTGCAGCCAAGATCAACAAGTTGATGCAATCAAGGGAGTACAAAGATACTAGAGACACCCTGCTTGAGGGCAGAAACCTGTAACACATTTACATCAATGGTAAACTTATTATTAAGGATATTTTCCAAAAAGGGCAACTGATCTCCACTCAGTTAACTAAGATCCATAACAAGATTGTGATGCTGGACCCCTGTGTTCTCATTTTGTTTCAGGCATCTGGTGATTTAATGTGGATAAATAACATTGAAACCCTCACTTGATATTATGACATCACTAAACAAATCAGGATTATCACTATCCCAAGAGCAGTGGTTACAGATCTGGAGGAAATGACTTTACAGCAGGTCAATGAATATTGCTCCCTATTTATGGATCACACAACTTGCATGGGATCACTAAGAGAGGTTTTTGTCCACTTCTATCTGAACATCTGGATCAGCCATGAAGATGCCCATACTTCAGACACAGATGCACTCATGACTCTCATCATAGCCCTGAAAGGTCTTCATCTTTACAAAAGGTTCTACAATGCTCTTATGCAGAGATTAAACAACTTAAAGAGAAATTGCCCTATTAGTGCCCATCTACCAGAAATCAAGTTCATCTGCCTGAGAAGTGAAGAAGTTACACAGAGGGAAACACTTATGTAGATTACCCAGCAACCTAGATATGCTGAAGCTATGTCTTGGGACAACATCCTAGCCACAGAAGTGATTGAGGAGATGCAAAAGCTCCTGTCCAGTCCCACAGTCAAACTCCTACCTCAAATTTAACTGGCAATGGGGGTGTGTAGAGTCACTCAGGGCCTACTTTTTTGATTTTATTATTATTTCAGCACTCTGAAAATAGTGTTGCATCTTTTTGACATCTTGGTTTCATGATTTGTTGCTACCTATCTGTATCAATTTCTTTTAAATCAATTATTTGTATTTTTGAGTGTAGTTATTTGATAGTGTTAGTATTTGTCCCCTTGATTTAAATTACGTGTGATTGCTCATTTTTAACTTTGTGAGGGAAATTGTGTTTTGTAACTGTAAACAAAATCCAGGTAATAATTTACAGATTTTGTAATAAATATCTGAGTTTACTGTAGCAAAGTGCACAATAAATTTGACTTCCTTCTACTGCATTCAATCTTTTTCAATTAATTATCTATTAACCCATTTTAGATTCATTGTTAAAGATTTGGTAATGATAACTATTGCTTAAGATCCAGTGACAATTCAGGAGGAAACGGCACTGGGTCTGGGGCAACAAATAGCTCCTTAACAGTGACAGCCCAAATCATAGTCACTTTAGGTTACAATTATGTATAGGGAATAACAACTTTTATTGGATCTATTCATACATGCACAAAAATTAACACATTGCAAATATAATATACCATTGGCAAACATGAATGCACAGTAACCATGTGCCCTTTATTTATTGTTTATTTACATGAGCTGAGATAAGAGAACTCTGAGATAAATTGTTTATTGAGCTAGAAATTAATACTTGAGACACACAATTAGCACCTTGGTGAGTAAGGATGGCTTCAAAGATCTGGCTTCAGCATGATGCCATGTGAATTGGTGACTGCTGAAGTTCTTTATGGAATGGAATTTCTGTATTTGTTTCATCAAAATCAGTGAACCACCAATGTATGTTTTCTGTTGGAATGTGGGTTGCTCTCTGCTACACTAGACTTTGCAACCTTTGATCTAAACCCTTGAGTTACCCAGTACCACTAGAGTAGCCAGAGCTCCCCCGCAATTCTACAGTAATTTCATCAGCATAGTTCACATATGCACATTTTGATGTGTACTGATGATTTTTTCATTAATGATAATGATCTTGAAAGTTTTCAAGGTGTGATGCATTATCTAACTCAATATCTTAATGCAAATGAAAAAACAATAGAAAGTCAAAGTGGATGACATTTAGGAAATGTAAACACATTCAAATTGGAGAAAGTCAAATATAATGGAACTCCTCTCAAATATATTAAAAGATTGGCTTACATTGGGATTATGTTGCAAACTACCAAAAATTTCAATGGCCACTGTGCATCTGCAAAAAACTAAGACTATGAACAATTTGCTTCATATTCCCAATTGATTTGTTTAGCCATAATCAGCATTCATACAATTCAGCAGATTTTCCTAAGCAAAATTTACCCTGTTCTTTTAAGTGAGAATAAGGAATGAATTACTCTACAAAACATTAACCAATTTCTTAAAATGGTTCAGCTGTGTTTTTGGAACATCAGTCTTGGCATAGCCAATAATGCCTCTGCTATGATGTGTCAGGAAAATGAAAAATTTTCACCTTAAGAAATGTCATAATGCACAATAATCTTTGTCAATTACCTTATTATATATTGTAGAATCCCGGGCTGTAATTATTACTAGAAAACTAATTGACTCTGCAGAAGGTTTAGCATAGAAATACAACAGCCCTGATTCTGGGGAAAGCAGATAAAGAGGAAACAATAATAATATAAACATTGGTAATTCATCCAAGTAATCGATACTTTAGGTAACTCCAAGATGACCAACTCACGTGGCTTCCAGCCGAAGCAAAGTCTTCAGGAACAGTTTAGTGCTCGACTTAGTGTGTGGTGCTACCCTATTTGTCTCACTTATTAATTTCTATCTCATACACAAAATAAACATCTCATTTTCATTGTTAGTTCTCAGCTCACTAAGTAATAGTCTGTAATTGCCAGACATTCGTGTTAGCCAAAGGAATGGTATCATCACAGTGTCATAAAATATAAGTGCATGTACATGTTGAATATTGAATGAGAGATTTATTATTTCCTTAGCAGTAACCATATTCATAACCTAATGAGTCCACAATTTGGGCTGGGAAGATCTGTTGATCACCAGGAGCTACGTGTCGCCCCGTGCCTTGAGAAAGCACTCCCAAATTGTTGCCGAACTTAAGCAGTTATTTTCATAATCAAAAAATAATAGAAAGTAATGGAGAGAAAGAGTAAACAGTAATTGAGGCTAGATAAAATCTATTGACCTTTTTCAACAGTGTTTCTCAATTTATACATGTTCCAAATAATAAATAACTACCTGTCTTAGTTTACAATCACAGTTGATCATTAGCTATTCATGTTATTGTTTTCCCTCGCAAATCAAATTCAATTTGAGCAACACGTTTAGCACCATCGAGGGGACATAATTAGCTTTCGTAAACTTAAGTTCGAAATAATTGTTACGTCATCATGACGTTAATACAAAATAGATAATAATCAATGATAATCACGAAAATTTCCCCAAGTGACTCTACACGCCCCCCTTGCTCAAATTAATTTGGTGGCAATAGGTGGCGAGTAGGACCTGAAACTATACATTGAGTGGCCATCACCATTTCCATTGCTAATTCACCTTCCCATTGTTCCAATTCAGCATACTGAGGCTTGCAAGAGCAACTGGTTGCTGATGGGAGAATTTTTCCTTAAGTTGTTTAAACAACGAGTAAAGGTATCATGAAATCTTTAGTACAGACGGAATCCTTTCAGAGCAATCATTAAGGTCATCAAGGCGTCTGTGTCAGATGTATGGGCATCCTCAGGTCGAATCTGAGTGTCGGGATAAAAATGTTCAAATACATCTCACAATGACCCCATCCGGGTTGCATGATCCATGAATAGAGAGCAGAACTCTTGTACCTGACTTAAGGTCATCTCATCAGGATCGGAAACATCAGCGCAGAGCATTGTGATTATCTCAATTCATTTCATTACATCGCAATATCTCATGGTCATTTCTACATTATTGATCCACATAAGGCTTGAAAAAGAATTAACACTTGGGGATCAGTAGTCCGCACGGTTTTGTGGATCTTTCTCAATTGCTCACTAATTGCAGTTCCCTTATTAAAGACATCACAAATTGTTAACTTTCCATCTAGAAAGATTCTCTCTTTGTTATCCCTGGCTAGTAATTTTCCACGTGCCAACTTGTACTTGTCAGATTTCATTAGTTTACTTGCTTCAGCAGCTGTACTCACGTAATTCAATTTATTGGGAAGATGGATGGACACTTTCTTCTTACTCTTCTTTACTCGCCATTTTGGCTGAATCAACAGAGTCTCCACACAGGGAGGTGGAATGCATAGAAGATTTTCCTTCCGAATGTTATTCTCTAAATCTGCAAACTGACACTTGGTTTGTAAACTAGCAGTCCCAATCGTAACAGGATAATTGATCTGCGCATGCTTAATTGTGTCCCAGAATTGACTCCTTAATCCATGTTTACACAATTCCTCTACTTGTCTGTTAGAAATCTTCACTCAAGCAGTAGTGCATTCTACGTCCAAAGCTACTTGTCGCCCTGGAGATTGTAGAATGACCAGTTCCTCTTTTGAAAACATTTCAGTTAAACACCATTTCATCATTCTGAGCACGTTCTTTTCAGTATTTTCCACTAGCACTCTCCTTTGAGTCATCAATCCTTTATCAAACTCGGACGGGTCATGCTCTATCATGAGAATCCTTTTGTTTTTGGTAATTGACCATTGAGGTGTAGGCTGAGGTGATCCGCCAAATTTCTCCAGATTCACTTTCTCAATGAGGTCTCAGATGTGGGTAGATAATTGCACTGAGGATGTAGCCAATAATTCTTCTTCTCTGAAAAACTGTTCAGGAGTCTTCATGACTTGTTCAAATATAGTGATAGGGATTATTTTCCCTTCTTTCTTAACCTGTCTAGCAGATTCCTTGAATTGTCCGTAGCCGCACTCTGGGTAAGATATTCAGTATGAATCAAAGAATTTCTCGTTCTTTTCCATCACCTCTCTCATTCTTATTAACTCCAAGAATGTCTTCATGGATCCAGGTTGTCATTCAATTAGTCTCTTAGTGCTTAATGGGGCATTCTCTAGGGAAAATATGGCAAACTTAGTTTCAGCAGTGGCACCCCACATGTACTTCTTCATCGTTTCAGAAAAAATATTAATGTCCAACAGACAAATTCCCAACCTGTTGCTAATTGAGATAATCAACATCTTTCCTGTTATGCTACTCGCCCCCACCAGTCGGGCATAATATTTTTCATAGTGATCCATAGCTTGTTTGGTTTTGCACGGTGATGATGGTGGCACACATTTGTGTAATAACCAGTTTTTTACTTTCCATGTGAGTGGACAGACAGCTATTTCGTGATCCGCCATTTTTGACATGGTGTTACATTTGTGTTGATCAATCGGTAAAATGATATGCGGGTCTCTAGTCAGATAGATGGCCATAATCCAGATGGCGCAAAAATGTCAGGTACTCTGTCTTCTGAAAATAACAGTGATTTAAAGTTTTTTCGATCTTTAATGTTATAAGAAAACTTTATTTCCCGTAGAACTCTTTCAACAGACTGATGGTATTGGGAACTAGGACTTTTGATTTGTATATTGGGCCAATCAGACTCGGGGTTTTTTGTGGCTTTAATGTCTGTCCATATGGCTTGAATTTCTTGTAAAGTTTCGACACTTTGAGCAAAAGCAAAACTGACCCTCATATCTGTTATGGTGTGTATGGTGTTCATGCTTAGCAATTCCAGAGTTTGGGCCTGCAATATTGTATTGATTTGTAGTTTTTTATCTATGGCTAATTTATGTGACGGGATTTTCTCACATAACATGAGATCTGTGAATAGTAATTTCGTGACTGAGGGCATCTGAGAGTTCTGCAGTGATATTTGGCTGTATTGGGATCTATAAAGAATAATAAAATTTTCCATCCTGTAGTGAAGGCTTTCTATTGCTTCGGGGATATTGTCTTCATGTTCTTCCTGGAGTACTATTACCAGCCTTATTCCTTCAACTTTTGCTATCTGATATGCAATTTCTATTTGTTCCATTATATGCTCGTCTTGAACTTCATGGATTTTCAGAAAATAAATTACTAACAGGTTTGGGAAATCAATGTTAACACATTCGAAGCTTCTAATGGTGCTGCCACTGTTTAGAAACTTGCAGAGATTGTATATGGAAAAGTCTTCATCGAAAGAAGTGTGTACTGTGCTTCTCCAATATAACCGGCTAATTCCTTCAAGCATGCTTGAATCGTAACAAATTATTGAATTTATTTGAGGATGTTTTTCTGCGTCAATTATAAAAGGTATTATATTGATTGAACAACCTAACTTTTTGGTGTTGTATGTCCACTGTAATTGGTTCTGGGTAGCCTCTGAAATATCATCACAAATGTAGTTTACTGCTCTACATGGAGCTATGAAATAGGGATGCAGTGTATCTGCCCCAACTCTGGACATCCTCTTCTTGCGTTCTTCATTCTTCTTAGAGCGGACTGTTGAATTAACAGAACTATTAGAGGTAGAGGGGGCTATCGAATCACTCTTTGGGGGGGTATTTACATTTTGTAATGCACTAAAAGGGGTATGTAAATGTTGCTTAGTTAAAGTTTTAGAAGTTTGTGTTGCCAGCTCTGCTCACATGTGTGGAAGTACGTGTCCCCCCATGGAGTAGCGAGAGGAGGACGGTGTCGACGCTGTCTCCTCTCCTAAGTGTGGAGCTACTTGTCGCCCGCACGGTATAGGACTCTCCTCAGCACCTTCATGTCGTCCTCATTTGTTTTCGCGTGCCTCATCAAGCGAAGATCCAGGTCTCCCACGCCTCAATGAGGATGTGACATCATGTCCGCTAACCTCCATATCCAGATCTCCCACGCCTCGATGAGGATGTGACATCATGTCCGCTAACCTCCATTCTCCTTCTCACTCTTTGACGGGACGGAGGAGCTGGGGACTCGCGTTTGTTCTTCCCTATCAGTGTCATTCCTAAACATATCTATGAGGTTAAGATCCCAAATGTTGGGATCAAAAGTTTGATTCTCTCTGGCTCGCCTTGACGGCAAAACTCGTGAGCCAACATTATCTACTATATCATGTTCAAAATCAGTATCATAGAAGTCTTCCTCAGCAAACTCAGTTAAATTATCATAAGTTGCAAATTCATCAATACCATTATCAACTAATGTAAATTCGTTATTATCATCAATGATGACGTTATCAATATCTTTAATTGATCGTTTTAATCTCTGAAAGTGTATGGTTTTTCCGTTATTGAGTGTGTATGTATTGTGGTCGAGCACTTTCTCCACAGTGAATGGACCCTGCCAGTTATTGGCTAATTTTCGCACCTGATTGTGATCAGTTATAATACGAGGTAGATATGCAAATACTTTATCTCCTCGTTTATGCGATTCACCATACAGTTTCTTGTTAAACGTTCTTTTTTGTCGTATACAAGATTGGTTAGTGTTGTGACAAATAGTCAAGTGAATCTGCTGCATATCACGTAATAACTGATCAACATATTTATCTAAGGTAATTTCTGAATAGTGTGGATACATCATTGATAACGAGGTTAATGCTTTGCAGTCGAACATGGCTTTAAATGGACTGACCCCAGTTGTAGAATGGACTGAGGTATTATAAAAAAATTCGATACATTCTATCACCCGACGCCAATCCTTCCCTGCTGCTTGCAATAATGCCAATCTAATTAGTTTTTTTAAAGTTTGGTTTAGGCGTTCCACTAAGCCATTGGCTTGAGGGTGATATGCAGTGGTGAAATCATGAAGTATCTCTAATTCAGACATGAGGGTTTTCATCAAATTGCTTTCAAATTGCGGGCCATGATCTGAAATTAGTCGCGACATAGGACCATATTTTAAAATCCATTCTTTCACTATTTTATCAGCTACCTTCTCAGCATGTGTACTATCCATGGGAATTATCCTAGCATATTTGGTAAAGTGATCGACGATTACTAAAAGATGTTGAAATCCCTCGCTGTCACGGGATAATTGCTCCAGGTCCATATGTACGATTTCATTTGGACTAGTGGCTGCGCGACACTCCAATTCAGCCCTCTGTTCCGGGAAATGAGAGGAGTTATTTAATAAGCACTTCCCACATTTGTCTATTATATCCTGCACTGTTGCTCGAATCCCAATAGTAACATAACAAGAGTTAAATGTCTTCTCGGTTTGGATGATCCCTAAATGACCCCGTTCGTGAACCCTCCTTACCAAATCTCTTTTGAAATATTCTGGAATAGCAAGGCGATTATTCCGACTCTTTGCATATAGTAGTCCTTTTTCTGTCATTTTCCAGTTGTAGCGATTGTAATATCTAATAGCAGTCAGTGAGAGGGGATGGAAGGGGTCCTTCATCCTTTTCATAATATCAGAGAGTGTGAGATCATTTTGCTGATGTTTAATAATCTCTTCTTCAGATATTTCTTTGCGGATTAAGATTGGTAGAATTTCTTTGCCATTTTGATCAGCATTTATTTCGGGAATCAATTCATATTCTGTGTGTGGTATAAATGCGAATGGGATCTTCTCTCCAGCTGGCTTTTTTAAATCCCTTTCGTAGCTTGGCAACGCTGTCCAGTAGTTGGCTTTCAAGTGCAAACGTCCAGGGCAATGTCTTATTGAGAAGGAAAAATCGTTCAGGTATTCTATCCATCTGGCTACTATGTTGGACTTATCTCCTGAAAATTTCTTAAGCCAGGCTAGTGCACTATTATTCATGCATACAATGAACTTTCGACCTAGGATGAAATATCGGAATTTTTTGAGTGACTCCACTAATGCTAACATCTCGCATTTGGTTGCACTGTAATTCTTCTCAGCAGCTCGTAGTTTTCTACTAAAATATTGCACTGGGCTTTCGATTCCATTTATCTCCTGGCTTAGTACGCCACTGATGGTGACAGCGCTTGCGTCACAGTCCACGATAAAGTCTTTGTTGTAGTCTGGGGTATTCAGAGAAGGTATTTTTTGTAACTCGACTTTGATCCCTTCTAAAGCTTCCTGTTCAGTCCAGGTCCATTTGAACTCGTGAGATTTCTTGAGTAGTTGAGTTATAGATTTTGTTTTTTCAGCCAAATCGGGGATAAACATTCCGTAGTAATTTAGAAATCCCATTAACCTCTGCACATCTTTTCGGCTCCAGGGTGTCTCAATTTTCTCTATAAATTGCTTGGCATCAGTTTTTATTGAGATTCTTCCATGTTCTATCACTCTGCCAAGAAACGTAACTTTGATTTGGGCCAGAGAGCATTTGTTTCCATTCACCTTGAGTCCAGCTTTCTGCAACAGTTCCAAAGTCCAGTTCAATTTTTCAAGATGTTCGTCAAAAGTATCACTCGCAACAAGAATGTCATCAATATATGCCGAAATGCTGGGTTTGAGAATATTGGACTTGTTGGTTAAGACTTTGGTTACATAGCGTTGGAAAGTTGCAGGGGCATTACATAGCCTGAAAGCCATATATTTCCATTCATATAGGCCGTATGGTGTAATGAATGCAGTCTTTTGAATGTTGGACTGACGCATTGGCACCTGCCAGTAAGCTCCACAGAGATCTAGGCAGGAGAAAAACTTATATTTACTGGCATCATATAACAGGTCCTTGATTCAAGGCAACAGGTAAGCGTCTTTGATCATGATATCATTTAATTTCCGAAAGTCGATACATAGCCTGTATTTTTCCCCTTGTTGAATAAACACTGTGGGGGCAGCATAGGGGCTGTTGCTTCCCTGGATTATTCCACTCTCGATTAGATCCTTTAGAATTTTCTCGTACTCTGATTTGAGATTTTCCGGAACCCGACGAATGGGTAATCGAATCAGCTTATCCTGCTTCACCTCAATAGCAAGTTCTTTGCTGATAGCTTGTCCCATGCTTATCGTCCTGTAATTAAAAACTTCGCTCTTGCTTTGAAGTATTGAAATGAGTGACCTTTTATCTGTATCATTTAGATATGGATGGGTTTCATGGTTTACTGTAGGGATCTTTACACTAGATAACTCTTCTAGGTCGTGGATGGCGGTACATATGGACAAACAGGAGGTTTCGACACTCTCGACCCTGACTGGTACTCTGATGATTTGTAGATCAGATTCTTTAAATTGTATTGGATGTGTTGACCCATTAAGGATAGTGACATAAGTTTTTCCTGAAATTACCTTGCAGAGATCTGGTGAAAAGGAGACACCTTTAATATATTTGCCTCTTTGTCCCACTATCATCATGTCTCCATCTGTCTCTGACTCTGAGAACACGGCAATTCGAGTCCAGTGTTTTGCTTCTAAGTAGACAGAATCAGATAGATTAAACACAACTTCCTGTTCGGGAATAGTAGCTAACTGCGTGGCATCTTGATCTTTGATTGATATCATGTTGTTTTTATAATCGATCACGCATGCACTCCTCTCAAGGAAGTCATTACCAAGAATCAAATCGTATGGCAGTTTATGGTTAGCTGTATCGATGACAATGAGGTCGACTTCAAACTGTTCAGCGCAAATCTTTAGAATGGCATTTCGTAATTTCCCTTTCAGTGAAATTGAGTTTCCTGATGCATCAATGAGTTTCAGATCAGATGAGGGATTTAATGAATCACGGGTGAAGCAAATGTCTTTACAGCATTAATCGCTTATGATGGAAGCTGCAGCCCCAGTGTCTATAGTAGCATTAATAATTCGTCCATTCATTTCCACAGGAATTAGGTTTTTCCTTATCAAATTCGTGATAACCAGTACGTCCTGTGCACGTTTTGAAGGAGTCGGCACTCCAATTAATTTAAATGTGGGGACTGGTTCTCTGTCAAATCGACTAACAAGGTGTCGGGAGCAGATGTAGCAAGATCATGATCATCCACCAAGAAGCCTTCACCTTCAGCAACAATTTGGATCTTTGCCTTACAATTAGATTTAAAATGTCCTTTCTCGCCGCATCGAAAACATCTTACTGACGCCATGTCAAAATCCTTCTTCAAGACCATTTTCTTAGATTCATGTCTTGAGGTTGTTCCAGATAGTTCATGTAGGTCTTTATCGATTCTGGTAGAGTTATAAATCATGTAGACAACACTAATTGCCTTTCGTATAATCTCGTGTAAGCTCTCCTCTGGGTCGCATTTCATCTCCAAGCGACTCCGAATTGAAGGGGGAAAACCTCTGCAAATATAGGAGAATAAATCATGCCGAGAATATTCAGGAGACAAGCTACTTAGTCAGAAAAGTCTCTCAACCTGCGTAATATAATTACGAATATCATCCCCTCTCTTAAAAGACATATCGCAGAGCAGAGTCTTGTATTGGTGTTTTATGTGAGGGGCTTTGTAGTGATCCTCAAAGAATCCAACTAACAGTTGATAATCAGTCTTTATATTCCTATCCAACATCATGTATTGATTGTATGCTAACCCACTTAAATATAGTGGGAATTGTGATACAGCATCTTCCTGAGATGTTTTATACTGTTTCATATGAAGCTCAAACAGGAAGAACTATTCCTCAAAGGATTGTGCAACTGCGTTGATCTGTCCAGTGAATTTAGGTAAGACTGAATGCTTACTATGCACCAGTATTTGTCCAGGAGTCTCAACAGGAAGAATCAAACTATGAAAACGAGGTCGCTTATCTGAGGTGGTACCATTTACTGGGCTCATTGCATCAGTAATATGTTCTTTTGCGGTAGTTACTGTGGTGGAAGCACAAGGAGGTTGCGTGTGGACAGGAGTAATGAGGTCTCTCGAAGGGGTAACAGCAGTAGCAATAGATGCTTGAGTAAACGCAAGATTAGACAGCACAAACGAAGTGCTGCAAGATGACCCTGAAGTGGGTGGAATCGTCACCTTACTTTCATCGCATGGTGAGGGCATGGGTGCACTCAGGCAAGCAGGGGTTGAATTTCTACCTTCTCCAGATTAAATCATCTGTGCAAGCTGATCAGTGATCCTCTTGGCCCAATCCCCTAAAGCTTCATGTAGTGTGGCATGAGTAACAAATTCACCAACAGGAACCTTTAAGAGATTATCTTCTTCTGACTTAGCCATCTGGGTTTTTAACTCATGAATTTGCAACTCCAATGCAACAGTAGACTCTAGCATTCACATTTCCATTTTCTGGTATGCAACATGTTGAGTATTAAGCTCGGCTTGGAGAGATTCGACTTGACACTCACTATCCATTCTCATAGCTACTTGCTGTGATAATGCATCTTTCAGGTGCTCAATCTCCATTTGTTGAGTATCAAAGTGTGGCAAAGAGTTCGTCACATTATCAACATGATTCAAGGTATGGAATGGAATGGGAGGAGCATTCTGCATATTCAATACTCTGTGAAGCCTTCGCTGAACGTCCGGGCTGCTAGTACCCTTGCAGAGATAGGGACTGGTTGATGCAAGATGATCTTACATTTGAGTCATTTGGGTAGGAGAAATAAGAGGACAGAAATTTAACAACGATCCAATGGTGCAAGGAGCAACGTCCCAGTTGCCAATGCTTACACAGGGGACACTCTGTTCCAGAGGAGTCCCAAAAGTAGGAGAACAAGTAACTGTACAATTTGAATCCATTAATTATAAAGCAAATAACAAGAAATAAGAACTATGCTAACTGACAGTTGGGAGCACTTCCCAACTACAGAAGAAACACACCGCTCATAAAACTCACAGGATACAAACCCAAATGTGGGATACGGCGGCACTTGGTAATAAATCCAACACGTCAAGCACTGAGACAAAACAAAAATTTAAAGAGTAAAAACATAAACAAAGCTGAACACTTAAAAATTGTAATTGCCTTTCCAATGGAGAGAAGAAGGATCAGTATACATCAGTTG
>CABFPE010000300.1:850593-881209 GCA_900660155.1 Hofstenia miamia
ACTTCCTCAATCTTATCCCCACTGCTTGTCCTCAAGCCATCCCCATCCACACACTTGCCTCTAGTCATTGTCACTGCTGCACACTTTCCTAATCCAAACTCCAACCCTGAATCTCTGCTTGCCTTCTCCAATGTCTCTACTTGCTTCTGCAACATCTTCCTTGAACTAGTGTACATCTTCAGGTCGTCCATGTACCACAGGTGACTCACTGCTCTACCATTCTTCTCCATCTTATACCCTATGCCTGTCTCCTTTAACTTTTCTGTGATAGGTATTAAGCTAACTACAAACAGTAGTGGTGCTAAGCTGTCTCCCTGGAATATGCCTCGCCTAAACCTCAGCCTGTGCCCATCTATCTCAGTCTGCCACTTTCCCATCTCTCTCTCTAGAAACTCAACCCATTTATGTGAAACTCCATTAGCTTCTAACGTCTTCAATACCCACTTTATATTATTATTATTATTAATATAATTATTATTATTATTATTGTTATATATTTTTAATATTTTAGTATTTTAATATTTTCCAGATCATTTAAGAATTTTAGTGACATGTCCTTCATAAACTAACTCCAGAATATCCCTCTTGGTTATATTTATACCATGAATGAACCTGATGATATGATGAATTTCTTCATTTCAAGACTGAAATACTGCATTGATCTATTAGCTCCAGTTAGAATTAAGTATATTGCAAATAAAAAAATGAAGTTGGATCCCATCAATCTTAATTGGACTAATTATAATTATGAGCAAACTAAGCAATTATTAAAAAAGGATTACTTCAAACCTTAAAAAAATCTAACCAAAAATGGCATTTTCTTAATAAAAGCATTGGTAAAACTAAGGTGTAAGTATAAACATTAAAGAAATAAAGCATGATAATTGAATGTACAAAAATAGATTAGTAATATCCCATCTGAAAAATCACCGAGTTGCTCAAAGAATTGTCTGATTACAAACTTTTCTTCATTCTTTGCAGACTGAGATGTAGTAATTGAACATATTTTAAAGGTTCCTGATAGCAAGTAGAGACCAACCTCCAAGATATTCAGCAGACAAAGGAGTAAACTGAATACCTGAAGCAAAATAAGATTAGGCATGCTTAGCTATCTTATGATCATCAAAAACCAATTCCAGCATAAGACAAGGTTGATGATTACAAGGAACAGTTGGTGGTAACATCAATAGCTGCAGTAGAACTAGCAGACCAACAAGGGAAGAAAATATCTCCAAGCATGGAACAAGACAAAGTGAAATTTCTGTTCTCAATAATAGGAGTGAGGGCAGACTTAGAGCTTGATAAAATTAGAATTAGTTTTTATTGGAGAGCCTAAGTTGATTAGACCAGTTTCCTTAACTTTGATATCTTTCAGTAGATGACTAAAGTCAATTGAAATGTTTGGAGACCAAATTTCCCATTTGCGGGTGTTGATTTCTAATCCAATTCCAGTCATGGATTCAGTGAGGTACCTTAATGCATAAACTAAATGTTGAATGAGCCCTAAAATGATGCCATCATTAAGGTACCAAATGTTGCAAGACAAGAAAGGGAATCTCTCTTGAAAGTCCTGAATTATAGGATGGATTGTAATGGTCAATAACAGGGGAGCTAAAGGATCTCCCTGTTGAACACCACAAGTCAAAGAAATGATATGACTTCTAAATTTCAACCATGATGACTGGCTGGAACAAAAACATGCCTATGATAGAAGTTCTGGAAAATATATTTTAACTTATTACAGAATAGCTGAGCAATTACAACTATTGAAAGCATTCTTGATGTCAACCTGACAGATAGCAAGGTCTGTATTGGAAGGGAGACTTGAAATGAAACAATTCAGAACATTACCAACAGCATCACTTTCACCAGGAGCACCAACTCCCATTTGAAGAGGTGTCAAAAGAGAAGCTGTCTTGGAAATGGACAGATGACATAGATATTTTGCAATGAGTCTACAAAGAGCTTCACCAGTTACAATAGGTCTAAAATCGCCTGTTTTCTTCATAAGTGTAAAATGATGAACATCACAATAGTAAGGCGCCACTTCTTGAGGAGCAACACCTTGATTGAATGGCATTATTTTCGAATTCTAAATTAAAATTTAACTGTAGATAATTTCATAAACTAAGAACTTAGAAATTCTCATATTGATACCATTGAAAGTAAGTATACAGGTTTTCCATAAAGTCTCAACACATGAAAATTAACTATTTTTCAATGTAGGCTTTAAAATTATTTATATTTTTTGCATCCATGCTTCAAATAAGATTTGAACTTATAGTTCTCAGTGGCTATGGATTCTTAATTTAAAATTTTAATGTACTTTATCTGGAAAGAAGTTCACTTATTTAGATAGTGGTGAAATTATGACATTTTATTGTGTCCAGAGTTTATGGGCATCCTGTATATTTAATGGCACTACCATTGATCAAGAGGACAAAGTTAAATACTTGGATGTCACATTTGATCAGCACCTGCTATTTGAAAAAAAATTAGTTCCTCTAAAATTCAAATTCAAGTAATTCACTAACTGGTTCTCAACGATTCTAAATATGCTTGCATTTTTTACCAATGCCAAATATTAATATATTAAGAAAGTTTGCCTACAAATTTGTTGCATAGTAATAAACTGTTTGGATAAATCGATTTTTAGAAGACTTAAATATGTCAATACGCAACAATCTTATAGAATTTATACTTCCATACTAAATACAGTTACAAAGTTATTCCATATGATCCTAACAGTTTTCCAAATCTTTGTCATATTCTTATTCATCCTTTCAATCCAATTAAATTTTAAAGGAAAGAATATTGCAAGACTCTGTCATAAGCACCAGGGGGATATTCAAGAAGGTGATCACAGGGGCTCAGCCCACCTTGTTAAATTAGATTGGGGGCACTGTCCCCTTGTTAAATTTATATTAGTATTCGAGTTTTGGAGTTTGTTTGTTGAGAATATAAATTATGGTCAAAATGTATCATAAAAATACATAACTCAAGATAAGAGCACTCCTTGCTCACCTGACTTGACCCCAGCAGTTTTGTTCCTGTAGGGGTTTGTTAGAGGACTCATCTACAAGCAAAACTATGAAAATCTTGATCAACTCAAATCCGCCATTGTCACATTGTTTCAATAGGTTTCACAAAACATGTTATTTGCAACTATGGAAAACTTTGTAAGACGTTTAAATTTAGTTCTTGAATGTAATGGTGGTCCTATTGAAATGTAATACATTTAGTAAGAATAGTTTTTTATCAATAACCCTAAACAATATTCTTTCAATTGAGGCCAAGTCTATTAAAATCGGCCGACTGGAAGCTATTTTATGAAATTATGTAAAAACCCCCTGTACATCTTTATTCTATAATTATGCAAGTAATTGACTCAATGTTTATACTTAATATAGCATTTGCATATATTTTATAAAGTTTTGTAAATGCTATTTGTTGATTTTCAGGTTTTGTATATTCTGCAAATGTTTAAAAAATATTTTATTCTATCCCCAGGTCCATTAAATAATTAAAAATCTTGAAATGTTGGCACATTTATTTCTTGCAATGTGATGGTGAGTATTTGTGGTAAGGATTATTTCTGTGCCTGTAATTCTTACAATTGTTTATGGTGAAATTTCAATTTTTACTCAGATGGCAGTTTTTAAGAGCTAACTGGCACTGCAATGCATTGCTCCATCATTTGGTTAGTATTAAAAATGTCAAGCCATTTTGCAATCATGTTAATGAATTAATTTTAACACAAACGTTCATCTGCAGAAAATCTTGGATAGGTTACAAATTCTACTATATTGATTATACTATAACAAGACATAATATCCGCAGCCTATAAAGAAAACTTTCTTGTACATATTGCATGTATTTTTTAATTTTGTATATTTATTGATGCTATTTAGAGAATTATCAGTTTTCTAAATTGTAAGTAAATTATAGAATATCTTATCTATCATCCCATGTAGCCACCACTAGTGGACCACTGGTGGATAAGTAGTGGCAGTAGTAGCAATTTCAGCCACTCATAGCCACCAGTGGACCACTGGTGGACCACTAGTGACATCTGATTTACTCTTAATCATAAATAATATATGAGCTAATGCTTGCAAATAAAATATTATTCATTATTATGCTCTCTTAGATCTCATAAACATATAAAATTCATTGTGAAGAGCTTTTTTGCAATTTTCCGTTTGCAAAAATTATAAGATATATAGGCAGAATGAAATTTCAAAATAATTTATTCACGATTATTCGTGGACCTTGAAATCAATGTCTACATGGGTACCTAAAATTGGGCAAAANAGCCACTAGTTGACCACTGGTGGATAAGTATTGGCAGTAGTAGGAATTGCAGCCACTCATAGCCACCAGTGGACCACTGGTGGACTACTAGTGACACTTGATTTACTCTTAATCATAAATAATATATGAGCTAATGCTTGTAAGTAAAATATTATTAATTATTATGCTCTCTTAGATCTCATAAACATATAAAATTCATTGTGAATAGCTTTTTGCAATTTTCTGTTTGCAAAAATTATAAGATATATTTGCAGAATGAAATTTCAAAATAATTTATTCACGATTATTTGTGGACCTTGAAATCAATGTCTACATGAATACCTAAAATTGGGCAAAATATATTTTTAATTATTAGAAAAAATAATGTTTAAAAATTGCAATTTCTTTGGAAATTGAAAATTAAATCTAAATTAGGCATTTTTGTGTGCTTGTTGTTATTGCTTATAATAAAAAATTCATTATACTTTCCATTGTCAATCTTAATTCAATATAAATTGTGAGCTTGCTAGNAAATTGGGCAAAATATATTTTTAATTATTAGAAAAAATAATGTTTAAAAATTGCAATTTCTTTGGAAATTGAAAATTAAATCTAAATTGGGCATTTTTGTGTGCTTGTTGTTATTGCTTATAATAAAAAATTCATTATACTTTCCATTTTCAATCTTAATTCAATATAAATTGTGAGCTTGCTAGCATTTCCTTCAATGCTTTGTTGGGTTTGTGTTAATTCAAACTGCAATGTTTAAACTCTATTAATATAAAAGTTTGCTGTTGCTACATTTGAGACATTGCTCTAATGCTTAAATCATATTTTTGCCACCAGTGGCCCACCAATTAGCTAACAGTGGACCACCAGCTAGCCAAAACCCACCTGGTGGGCCACTGTATCTGCCACTGGTGGTCCACCAGTATTTGGCTATGTGGGTTATCTTATATGAATTTGATGAAATAACATCTTGAAAAGTTTTACAAATGGTAAAACAAATTTTTTAACTTCACTAAAGCTGTAAAACACGTTTTGTCCTACTCAGTCTATTTTTAATGGACTGCTTTACTTATAAGTTATGTTTAGCTCCAAAGGTTGTTAAAATTCACTTTTTCAAAAAATAAATATATTTTTCACAAATATGTTATAGCTGTTAAATATTTTTTTGCAAAACTGCATTTTGACTCTTTCATACCCAAGGAGTAACACAGACAAACTACAAAACAAACTACTTTATTGTTATTTGCCTATCATTATAGATATAGTACAAAAGTAAACACTAAAAAATGAAGTTCTCCCAGTTTATTTCTTAGTAATTTTCAACAAAACAGTTACAGACAAAATAACATCATGAAACAAAAAGAAAATATCACAGATAAAGCAGTTCAACAAAAAACCAACTAACCAAAATTTATTAATTCAGCAAAATTCAAAATTATTGCTGAAATATTCGGTTTTTGATAACTTTAAATAAATTTGATTAGGAACTACTCTTAACCCTAAAATGTTTACCCTGAGCAATTCATGACTTTTCGGGGTTTGCTTACTCAATTCTTGAGTGTAGCATTAAACTACTCTTTATTTCGCTTTAAAAATGATGTAAATTGTTTCATACCCCCATTATGAAGCTTTTCTGATCATGAGTAATATTTTCATGAATACAAACATTTTTTATGGTGTGAGATTGTTAAGTGGTAAAATTTATTTTTGCTTAATTAACAATCATGCAAAATTCAGAAATTCCAAAGGCTAGTTCTTTATAGAAGATGGACAATTAAACACACTATTTAGAGATTTTTTTTAATCTTGATGACTTATTGAACTAAAATTATCAGATACATTAAAACTTGAATATGAAGATATTGTTGGTGGCATAAAGTCGAAATTCATTAAATGCTTAAAAAATCAATGTGAAAATGTACAATTGAGTAATACTATTGCTCCTACAATCAAAGAATTTCAACCTTTGAAAATATTTATGCCAAAATTAGTCATTTCAAGAAATAAGTTAAAAAATGATGATAGTGCTTTAAATGAAAAAGAATGCAAAAAAAATGTTCAAATTGTAGAGAAGTCAATTAAAAATTTGGGAATGGAAGGGCCAAGTGAGGAACAATTGAAATTAAATGACAAAATGATATTATCTTATTTTGTAAAACTGATGAAGATGCAAATATAACAGAAAGAGCACTTTGTATATTGAGGAAAATAAGCATAAAGAAACAGATCAAACTTATGCCAAAAAATCAAGATTACTAATATATACTTTTATATAAAGACCTAACTAACTTTAAGGAATTTAAGTCTAAATTATTTACTGATAATAAAAATATTTTCAAGAATTTTGAAATGGAGCATTGTCAATTAATGTACAGTAATGTTAACAATTATGGAAAATGCCAAGAAATGATAATGAAGGTTTCAGCAAAATTGAGACATGTGCTGATTGGAAAAAAATTAAAGCTTGGCTTTGGTATTTTTCGTTTGTTTGATCATTATTAAGTTAAAAATTGTAGTAATTGTGGCGAATTTGGTCATTCTACAAAGGTATGTTCAATGAAAACATCTAACTGCATGTACTTCAAGCATAATCACAACTATAAGAATTGTCCATTTAAAAATGCTAAGGAAATGCATAAGTGCATCAACTGCAAAAATTCAAATATGTTTAAGGAATCATATAATAACCATAATGCATTTAGCAAGGAGTGTCCTATTTGTAGAAATCAAATGGAGTTAACTATTTCAAGGACTAATCATGAATTGTAATAAAATTTCATATGAAAATAATATACCATGCAACAAAGTAAATGAAAAAACTGTAACTAAGCAAAATAAACTAAAATTTTGTAAATACCAATTTCCAGAGTATTATGAATAAATTTGATAAATTTTATGATTTAATTCAGAAGATTGATGATGTGTTAAAGAAATTTGGTTAAAATCTAATGACTACTTAAAAAGTTTAAATGGCAAATTGATTTTTCAAAGAGATAGAAGACCAGTTGTAACACATAAAACCAGAGGTGGTGAGTAGTTAAGAAGGCTGAGACCCTTCCCCATTAGGACACCTATGACTATTTGCCATTTGGTAATGGACTGATTCTATTGGATGCCATCTAGTGATGAAATATTTTTGACATAGTTAGGTAAAGTGATATGAATCAAGGTTTTTGAGTACTCAGAATGTTAAGAACTCGAAATTGAATAAGCTCGCAAAACTCGATTGGAAAAACTCGGGAGAGAAATCATCAAAACTTGAACTCGAACTCGTTTGAAAATCCACTTGAAAATAGCATAAAAATTAAATTTCTTTCAATATCAATTTTCTTATCAATCACAAAAACTTTTTTTAGCTTAGAATTATTGTAAAATAAATGTTTTTTATTCTAAAAAACTCGGAATTAGAAAAAAACTCAATGGAACTTGGAATTTCATTTAAAAAATTACTCAAACTTGAACTTGAAACATAAAAACTTGAACTCAGCTTGAGTAACTTGAACTCGACTCAAAAACCCTGATATAATTGATGAAAAGAAATAGTTTTGACAAAACTAAATTGAGCAAATATATTTTTTGACGAAGTTTATACTTTTGATTTCTAGGATTTGGGCAAAGTGATATAATTGATGAAAAGAAATAGTTTTGACAAACTTATTGGAAAATAATTGATCAATGCAAAACTCAATTTCTGTTAATATCCAAATAAAAAGTGGAGTAATATTTTTGATAACTTATAACACTTAAGACATGTTTGTTGGAAAATAATTGATCAATGCAAAACTCAATTTCTGTTAATAACCAAATAAAAAGTGGAGAAATATTCCATTGATAAATCAATAAAAAATTGAAATGTCTGATATATGTGACAAAAGCAAGTTCATTTTCACCAAAATCCATAATATAAAATGGAAGAAATATTCATGCTTAAGCATTACACACATATGAAAAAAACATATTGTATATGAGCTGTAACTTTTTTAAAACTTGAATTGATAAATATTTCCAAGTAAAAATAATTTTTAAATACACATAAATACATGCCTCCACAGATGCATACTCTAATTATACAGAGAAAAGAAAGATTTATAAATAATAAATTTATTTAAAAAGAAAATATGAAATGCACTAATAAATGATAAAATTATTATAGCAAATTTTATCTACAGTTCAATGAACAATGATAATATTCGTCAAACCTTTATGTAGGAATGTGAATGCTGTAGGAAACAAACACAATGTGTATTTGTATGTTATGAATTACACATGGTAGTATCTAAATTAATGATTAATAATCAAATCAAATGAGGCGATAGATCATAGTATAAAACACATGACAATTAAAAGTTTAAACAAATTCAATTAAAAATGTGTATTAACAAACAAACAATGTTTTTTTATAATAAAGTATATAAAAATTTAACATCAGACAGTAAATTCACAGTAATTCATTAATATAAAATTGATTATGTTTTTAAAAGAAATATCTGTAAAACTAACTAGAGATAATATTGCAAAAAGTGTTAAGAATCAAAACAATATCTGAGATTTAATTATAAAAATAGCTTACCAAAAAGTTTGAAATCTTTCAAGATAGTTCTTTCATCAATGTGAAATTCCATTATGCTGGCTGTGTATATTCTTATGTGTTGAAAGTTGCATGCTTTAGTAATGTCAACATAGTTTATCTATATGCATTGTTCAACTGTCAGAATGTAACAAACTATAAACACAGGACAGCCATGTAAAATGCCATTTTACCAATGTGTGTACAAAGTTGTATCTCTCTACAGACAATTGTTAACATTACATAATTTGTTATCTATTGTTCAAATGTCAAAAATGTATCCAATCATAAAGATTGTTATTGTCTTAACATGAAATCCAAATCACTTTAACAATTAAATAAAACACTTTCAAATCATATAAAACTAGAATTTTTTCACAAGTTGGAAAACAATCTCAATTATAACATGATTTTCCCAATTTAAACAATTATGTAAATGAAAGATTCTACAAAACTAAAATGTTAATAAAGTAAAATGATTTATCAATCACCATCTCTGGTAAAAATAAAATAAATATTTTTTCAATACATTTTTCTCATTGAATTCAAGAATAAAAACATTTCAAGATTGTTGATAACATGTTTTGTTATTAGTGTCATAAATTAGTTGTTAATGTTTATTGATACACATATATACAAAAAATTGAAAAATATAAATTTTATATTATAAGAAATTGCTTATATTTTAAAATTTTATTTGTGTATTTTATATTAAGATTTAAATAACCACTACATTGACTTTTCCACATTTGTACTTACATTTTATGACGTTTTTTCACTTTTGTGACTTATAATTCTTTTCCAAAGTTTTTTCACTTTTGTGACTTACATTTCTTTCTGAAGTTTTTCCATGTTTTTGACTTACATTCCTTTTCCAATGTTTTCCATGTTTGTGACTTACATTGCTTTTCTGAAGTTTTTTTCACATGTGTGACTTACATTTCTTTCCTGACGTTTTTTTTTTACTTTTGTGACTTACATTAAAAAACTTTTCCTCAATAATGACATGGGGATTGGGAACAGTGCTATTGCAAAACATATTGTATTGCTGTTTAGTAAATAGAAAATGTATAGTTTTGCTTTCACTCTTCTTCTACATGTACTAGTTTTATGTTAATATGTTTGATACACCTTTATCAACTCACAAACAATTTTCAGGGCTGTATACATTTGCTGATTGATGAATCTTTTATCAACTTTTCCATGTTTTTTTCACTCCTACTTGTTTTTTATGACTTTATATGGCTGCATACATTTACATGGGTTTACTGAATTTCACTGCTTTTCTCAACTTACACACCATTGTTCAATTTTATTTGATTTATATGCATTGTTTATGTGATTGTATGTGTCACATGATGTTCAACTTTTCCATTATTTTTTATCACCAAATAAGTCAAAATTCCGCATTTGCTCTAAAGGTATAAACTTGAAATGCATGTTAGCAAAACATCTACAAAGAATTTGAATTTTATTAATAATTCTACATTCGCAATTCAAATTCTTAGTTAAAAAAATTATTATGTCTAAATAATTCTAGTCAGTCAATTGTA
The DNA here is from genome assembly GCA_900660155.1 of Hofstenia miamia. NCBI lineage: Eukaryota > Metazoa > Xenacoelomorpha > Acoela > Hofsteniidae > Hofstenia > Hofstenia miamia. The sequence continues at coordinate 861,016 of CABFPE010000300.1, forward strand.
GCAATTAAACAAAAGCAATTAACTAAAAACTTTTATGTACAAATATTTCCATTCAGTCAGTTGCAGGTTAAGCAAAAACAATTAAAACAATTTAACTTTTAATAATTCAACATTTGTAATTTAGTTTTAATAAAAAGGCACATATATAATTTAGTTTAAACATGTATGATGTAAAGACATAATACCTATATCTGTATAAACCATTAATGCATAAATTCGTTTATTCCAAAAAAACATGTATGCTGGGAAGTGAAATATTCCATCAATGTGTATAAATAAATAAAACATTACCATATATAAAATTGTTTAAAATTAAATTATGTACCAAGTTCTTTGTGGAGTTGTATTTTTGAAATGGTTAGCCAAGTTTGCTTCAATGTTAAACCAACTTCAAAACATCAACTTGATTACTCATCTTATTCCCTACTCTGAAAACATTATTGCCTTCATGCAATTCAATCCAAAACCAATTAGCAGTTTTCAAGCAATTCTCTCCAAAACCCATTAGGGTGCATTCAAATCTCTGATGTGTTAAGTGTTCCTTAGTTGATAATTTGCTCTGTCTTTTATGCTTGATGAAAAGTTAGCCCAATTTGCTTAGTTGTTATAGTAACCACAAGGCAAGGTTGACAGATCCAAAAAGCATTACCCACTTCCATTAGTAATCAAAATTATCCCACAATACATGTGAATTTTGAAATATATATTTGCAAAATACGCCCCCATGAGCTGTTGACAGAGAATTGCATGTGCTCTGTTCTTCTGTTTTATGTGTTATTATGGGAATTGGTCAATTAAGATAGAGAAATAACACAAATTAGTGTGTGCACCAGTCTATTTCTTTGACAGATAATCACAGCAAACTAAAACTGGGTTTTAATTTAAACACTAATAATAATTTGCTTTACCTCAAAAATGTTTAAACCATTTACACTAGTGGAGAATTAGAAAGAAATGTAAGTCACAAAAGTGAAAAAACTTTGGAAAAGAATTATAAGTCACAAAAGTGAAAAAACATGGAAAAATGTAAGTACAAATGTGGAAAAGTCATATAGCAGTTATTTAATTCTTAATATAAAATACACCATTAAAATTTTAAAATATAAGCAATTTCTTATAATATAAAATTTATATTTTTAAATTTTTTGTATATATGTGTATCAATAAACATTAACAACTAATTTATGACACTAATAACACAACATGTTATCAACAATCTTGAAATGTTTTTATTCTTTAATTCAATGATATAATGTATTGAATAAATATGAGAAAAATTGAAAAAATATTTATTTTATTTTTACCAGAGATGGTGATTGATAAATCATTTTACTTTATTAACATTTTAGTTTTGTAGTATCTTTCATTTACATAATTGTATAAATTGGGAAAAACATGTAATAATTGAGATTGTTTTCCAACTTGTGAAAAATTCTAGTTTTATATGATTTGAAAGTGTTTTATTTAATTGTTAAAGCTTATTTGGATTTCATGTTAAGACAATAACAATCTTTATGATTGGATACATTTTTGACATTTGAACAATAGATAACAAATTAAGTAATGTTAACAATTGTCTGTAGAGAGATGCAACTTTGTATACACAGTGATATAATGGAATTTTACTGTGTTTATAGTTTGTTACATTCTGACAGTTGAACAATGCATATAGATAAAACCATAATGTTGACATTACTAAAGCATGCAACTTTCAACACATAAGAATATACACAGCCAGCATAATGGAATTTCACATTGATGAAAGAACTATCTTGAAAGATTTCAAACTTTTTGGTAAGCTATTTTTATAATTAAATCTCAGATATTGTTTTGATTCTTAACACTTTTTGCAATATTATCTCTAGTTAGTTTTACAGATATTTCTTTTTAAAATGGAATCAATTTTATTTTAATAAATTTCTGCGAATTTGCAGTCTGATGTTAAATGAATTATATATTTTATCATAAATAGAAACATTGTTTGATTGTTAATAAACATTTTCAATTGAATTTGTTTAATCTTTTATTTATCATGTGTTTTATACTGTGATCTATCACATAATTTATTAATCATTCATTTAGATACAAATGTGTGAGATTCATAATGTGTAAATACACCTTGTGTTTGTATCCTACAGAATTCCCTCAACAACAATGATGATACATAACACAATAGCCAAATTCAATAGTAAGATATATATGGCCATTATAAGCAAAGTGTAGAATAAATTGCATTTTTGTCTTGTCTTAAACACATATGTGGGTTTTACCACATACATTTATTAAATATTAGAAATTGTGAGTTTTTGCATAAACTAGTTTTTGGTTTTTTCCAAAAAATTATTTTGCTTTATTACTGAAATAAGCCATTATGCCTCTAACAAGTATTATTATCTCTCTGATTGAAACATTTGTTAATAATTTTTATAGAATAAAACAAATATGTAAAATAAACAATGTAAACTAAATTAATGTGGTATTTCCAATGTCATGTATGTTAATAAAAAAACAAGTATGTAAACTAAACAATGTAAACTAAGTAAGGTAATATAAATAAGCAAGTCATGTACATTAACAAAAAGCAAATAGTACATGTAAACTAAGTTACTCCATGCAAATAAGCAAATAAAAAAATTTGTTACATTTTATATAATAGACTGCAAACAAATGTTTTTGCCAACAAATATTATAACAAAAGAGAATATATTCCAATGATGTCATAGATACACAGACAGCCAAAGTACACAATTACATCATAGCCATGCCTGCCAAGGTCAAAAGGTCGAATATCCACAAGCTTGCCTCAGCTTCTTACTACTCATATTTCATATGCCTGTAGTGTTTAAGTATGGCAAAAATTTTTTCCATTTTGTAAATAGATATTAGTGAAAAACAAATTAAACTTAAGAATTTTTACAATGAAGTGTAGTAATGTACTTGAAAAATGAATTGTAACCCTTTGAATTTAAGGAATAGTCCCAAAAAAACAAATTAAATTTTGTATGGTAGCATCCCATGTATAATTTTTCAGAAAACAAAATTGTTTTTATCATGTAAGTCTATATTTCATATGACTGTAATGTTTTAGTATTTTCCTGTTTTGTATGTTGGGTAATAGTGAAAAACAAATGAATTGCATGGAATTTTTTATTAGAAATTAGAAATTAGAAATTATCTTTATTTCTGAATAAAACACATCAAACTGATTAAATTTACAAACTATAATAAAATTCACTTCACTTGCAGAGTTATTTGCAGCATTTCACAGACATGATAGTTCTGGTGTTGTCTTCCCTTTGTGTCAGTGTTTTTGGTAAGGGTTGGAGACTTGGGAAGTAGATAATGTAAATAGGAAGCAGAGACAATTTCTTGATTGACGATTTTATAACATGTGAATATGGTAGACAGTGGAGGTTACAGCAAGAATGCTAGTATTTCTTGAAGAATCTGTTTGGAAAAATAAATGTAAATCTCCTATCAATATCTCTTTCAGGGGCTGGTAAATGTTCCCAGAGACTTGTAGAGGCATAGTCACTTCTTCCAAGTACTAGATCTGATAGTAAATGGTCCTCATAGTACATTCTCTTCAACAGCTTTTCATCTGACTTTCTCACAATTGTTTTGATAAATTCAAAGTTATCCATATATCCCAGTCACATGGCCTTCCTCTGTAGTTTGTCTATGAGTTGCTGTAATGACTTCCTGCATCCTCCCCATACTGAGACTGAATAGGATATGTTTGGCAATATCAACTCAGTGTAAAGTATCTTGAGCTTGCATAAGCAGTAACCTTGTGCCTTTAACTTATTTAGAAGGAACATTTTGCTTCTGCATTTTCATAGAAGCCTTGAGACATGGTCTTCAAATGACAAGGTATTATCAAGGTACACTCCAATGATTTTAATAGTTTGAAAAAGTTTGCCAGATGGGTATTGTGTAGTAGTCAAAGGAGAGATACCATTAGAAAAAATCATTTCAACTGTTTCTTCTGCATTCATCAATAGGTTGTTGTTATTACACCAATCTTTCACAGCACAAAGCACTTCTTGGGCCCTGTCTTGACCACATGTTCTACCCAGTAGGATTGTAGCATCATCTACATATTTTACTAAAGAAACATCATCTCTGTTCAAAACAAGATCATCATATAATAAGTTGAATAAGAGAATTCGCAAATGTTGCCCATTGAAGTCAACAAATTGTGTCCTGTCTAGAAGGAAGTTGCAAACTAGACTGACAACATATGGTGAGATATTCAGTTTGTGAAGAGAGTTAACCATCTGATCATGCAGCACTCAGTCAAATGCTTTACTGAGATCAATTGCAATTACCCTGATGTAATCATATGATTTAATCATATCCTATGCTTTATTGATTATGTGCAAAAGAGCCATTTCTGTCATTGACAACTTTCTGAAACCAAATTCATTCCACTCCAGTCTGGCATTGTAGGTTTTGGAGATTAACTTGTCATATATCATTCTCTCTAAGTGCCTCAACAGGATTGGCATTACAGATACAGGTCTCAGGTCAGTAACAGACTTCACTTTTGAGCATCTTGGAATAGGAATGATTCTGGATACTTTAAATGAATTCAGAAAACACCCTCTTATCAAACACAAATAGTAAATGTGACACAAAGGCTCAGCTATGTTGTGAGCATTCTGTTGAATGAGCCAATATGGAATCTGATCAATTCCTGGCACAGTTTTCTTTATTCTTTGTAAACTGTGGTAAACTTAATAAATTGTAAAATCAGGAGGAATACTGTCATCTATGTAATCTTAGACTGGTGCAGTGTATGTATCACTATGGGAAACTTGTGTGTAATGTTTGTTAATTTCATCAGTGTCCAAAGCCACATCCACATGAGAGGAGTCACATGGTGAGACTGCCTTCCACCATTGTTTTGATCCCAGTTTATGTTTCATTTTGGCAATATTATCAAGCATGATTTTCCTGATTCTTTGAGATAGAGCATTAGCCTCATTCTTGTGGTTCTGAACTTCAATGAAACAATGGTGAAAACAAATTAATTACAAAGATTGTAGATATTAATAATTAGATATGTAGGGAATATCTTACAATGAAATAGCAGCATATTTGAAAAACAAAATGTAGCCCTTCACATGTAATATATAGAAAAAACAAATTTGATTAAACTGATTGTTAATCATTAGAAATGCAAAGTAAACTGTCAGCTAACAACGTCATCCATATTAAAAAATAATTGAAAGATGTGTGCAAACAAAGTAAACATGCAAACTAAATTGGCCCTCTGTAAACTACACAAAAACTAGTAAGTACATGAATCAATACACAATGACCATTGCCAAATGTCACTACAATACCCCCATCACTATTGATTTGCTGGCAGGGGTCAAAGGTCCCAGTTTGTCCAATCAGAAAAATGTCTAATGAAATACACATTTCGTTAATATTATTATGGCATAATCCATGTATGGTCAATTTAAGAGAAAGATGGTTATTATAATTTGATTATTTGTAAAAATTTATAAAGGCAATTTTTTATATTAATTTGCTCAGCAGTAATTGACAAAAATCAAAGGATGATATCATGTACACTAATTAATGCTGATGCTGCATAATGTAATATCCTCTACCAGGCCTTATCACTGTTTATCTACTGTTACTTTATAATGTTAGCTGTGTTATTGCAGGTAAGGATTTACTTGTTATTACTGCTTGACTAGTTTCTTCTGTTAACTTGTGTAACCTAGAATTAACTGCTGACTTTTTAGGTGACGAAGCCATGTGGTAATTTCCATAACAATCTTCTGAGAGGCATCTGCCCAAAGTGGATCTCCACATCCAGTTTCTCTGTTCTATTCAATGCTTGAGTGCCACTTCTCAGCTCCATTTCCTATCATTCATTTTTTTTTACTTTTCAGTATTTTACAACAATGAAAATGTTGATTACTGTGCTAATTACCTCAATGACGTCTTGGTTGGCATTTATAATAGTTGTTGTCCAATGTGCACAGTTTCTATTTCCTACAAGAACCCACCATTAACCCCTCCTCTAACAAAGTTGTTGTAAAAAAGAAGTATAAATTGTCTAAAGCTGGCTGCACTTCCATGGTTTATGATGTCTCAAAGCAGTTGTGATCTGTTATTCTCAGAAATACCAAGTTATGATGTAAGAAAGGATCCTTTAAATGGTGGTGCCATACCAATAAACTTATGGATAAAAGCAAATTGAATTATTCTAAAATCCATTTCAATGCAGAAGAACTGAATTTTTATTATAACAGCATCTCAAATATCCCTGATGCAGAAATTGTGGAAAGGGTCTTAACTGATCAAAACAATTGCCCTCAATTAAACATCTTTTAAGTTTATAGACTTTTCAAGTCTGTAAAGAAAATGGCACCCTGTCTTGATGGGCTTCCACACTGGTTTTTTGCTGAGAATGCAGAATGGTTGACTGAACCCTTCACTCATTAATATTCTGAATTTAAACATGAAAATGGACCCTTCCCTGTATTGTGGAAAATCATTCCAGGTCCTAAAGTGACTAAACCAAAACAGCCAAAAGACTACTACCCTGTATCTATTGAGCCAACACTATGATTATGTCTGCATCATAGCTTTGGATATGTCTAAAGCATTTGATACTTTCACAGACAAGTATCCTTTCAGGGTTAACCAGCATCTTCCCTACTGTAAATTTGTTTGTTACTAACTGAGTAATCAAATTCCTGGCAGAAAGAAGACACTACACTTCTGATGGTGGTAAATTTTCAACTATCTACAACTAACCAAGGTATCCCTCAATGCACAGTTGGAGGACCAACATATTATAATATTGCAGTTAATGATGTTGATGCTAGTTACAATAATGTTAAATGAACTATTTTTGCTGATGACAACTTTGAAGTTGTTGGTGGTTTTTTTGATAAAAATTATAGAGATTATTAACAACTTAGAACAATTTAAAAAGAAAAATTTGAAGCTCAATGTAGAAAAACCCAATGAAATCATCCATACCCATCACAATGCTAGAGATATCCCAGAAATCAATGGGATCAAGTAGACTTCATCTCTAAGGGTTCTAGGTATTGAATTTGATACTAAGATGAATTTTAATATACATATTAGTAAAACCATAGCCTCTGCAACATCCACAATTTTCCTTTTTCTCAAACAAAAGCATCTGGGTTTTCATACAGATGAACTGGAGACTCTATATAATTCATTAGTGCTAAATAAAATTATTTATGGATACTCCATTTGGGGAGGGATTAACAAGCAAAATGAGTACATAATTGATAAACTGCAGAAAAAAGGCTCTAAGATTAGGAGTCATTGATAAGTACACCAGTATTAGAGTAGATATAAAAATGGCAGATGCAAAGCTCTTCAAAAAAGTAAATGATTCAGATGGTAAACATCTTTTATGTTCTTTTATGCCCATTAGAACAAACTATGCAGATTGTAAATTACGCAGCAGACATGTGACTGGTAGAGCATCACTCAACTTATTCCTACACAGACACTTGTGATTTTACTGAAGAACCATTTGAGCTGTTTTTTTATTATAGATGGCAATCTATAATTCAATAAATGTTCTTATCTTATTCATTGAAATTTTACAAAATCATAATACAATTGTGGACATATGTGACTTATTAAATTTGAAAAAATGAAAATTATGGCACAATATTTCTGATATCCCCTCCACTAGAAATAACTACAGCAAATCTGTCACAAAATGACAACATTTGATTTTTTGAATAAAACCAAATGTTTCAATCATTTACCTTTTGACAACAAATAGCCAGAATGTGAGTAGCAAGCTGCCATTTGAAGTAAATGACTAAAAAGGGTTGTTTCCATATAAAGTTGCTTTTGTATAATTCTTCTTAATTGTAATTTGAAAACATATTTTGCTTTGGAAAATGTTTGAATTTAGAATAACTATAAAGTTGTTCAAGTGAATTTCTAATGATTCTTTGGAAAACAAGTATTGCTTGGGGACATCGTGGAGAAATGTTTGACTTTAGAGTCACCATAAAATTGTTGCATATTCTTTATTTGTTCAGTAGAAAATATGCTGCTGTAAGAAATGGTTGAATTTAGGATCACCATAGTTGTTCTTGTATAGTTTCTATTGGGAAATGTTTGAGTTTAGGATAGCTATAAATTATTTCTTGTATACTGTCTGGCCGCAAGCAGATTCAATTGATGTGCAGTGCAGCCATAAAGAGCAATATTATCTCTCATTTCAGAAACTAAACATCGCATTTTGTTAATATATTTTACATTTATCAGTCACAAACCCATACATTTTGCAGTTGTACTTTGCAGTTAACTTGTCCATTTCCTCTAGTATGGCATCACACAAGTAATCAGATGTATGACTATTTCTGCGCATCTTTTATTGAAACTATTTTAGTTTTTGTTGAGTTTTGTATCTGAACCCTAACAGGGACTCACAATTCGCACTTGTCCAACAATCAGCCAATAAAGTAACTACGTGATTGGCAAGGGTTTCCCGTGCCCCTTCTGTAAATCCTTGTAAACAGAGTCTGATAAGTCGCCAGCAATATCAGCCCTGTTTGGTGATTTACACCCTGGGTGTAACTGCGATACCAAGTTCCAAAATTCTCCAGAATCTGCGACGTGAAATGCTGTATTGGAGGCGTGGAAATACCATGCTATTGCCACATCAAGCTTCTGTTTCTGTTGTGGTGTTGTTTTGACAACAATGCTATCCATACTGGATTGTATTTGCCTCGGCTGTTGGGACAATGCTGCATTCTCTTGGAGATAAAGATGATTGTCATTGAAATGCTTTCACATTCACTGAACCAAGGCCGCCATTGATTTGCTACAATGATTGCATATTGCTCTGTCACCGAATTGCGTCATGTTTCCTTCTGTGCATGCACATTTGGCCAGTATGTTTAAAAGATGATATATGAAGCATTTTATCTGGTACAGCGTGGCCGTGGTATCAGCCAATCACATCCATTCAGCTCTCACAGTGTGCAATCAATTTAATACAACACTCAAATTCCATCCCATTTTAAACAATGTTTTAAACATGTTTTAAACGTGTTTTAAACAGCCAGTGTTTTAAACATTGCAACCCTGGAAATAACCAGTCAATAAGAGCATATATTTCTACAAATGCATTAACACTTAAAATATATGTATTAAAAATATATAAAAACTAGAATTAGAAAACAACTTATAGTTAAAAAATATTTAAAGGTAAACATTAAAATTTAAGCTGAAAATGTAATAACTATAAAAATAAAAATGTGTTCTACTTAACTTAAGTTTAAAACTTAAAGTAAACACATTTCAAATGCGTTTACACTAAATAGATAATCAAGTAAATTTATTGCAATAAATGAAACAAAAATTACTTAAGTGTCAAAAGTCTTTATAAATGTAATGCAAGCAATTCATGTAGTTAGTTTTTGAAATAAATTCAATTAACCTCAATAAAATCACATGAATGTAAATCGCAGTAGTATTCAATATATAACAGAAGCATAGAATGGTCAACAACACAATGTCCAGCAATCTTAAAGCACATTTAATTCAATGCAACTAGGGCATTACAAAAAATATAAAGACTAGTCAATTTTTCCATTTTTAGAAACAATTGTTTATTTCTTGTATACACAAAGATTGAATTATTTAAATATAAAATTAATATTTTTTGACAAATATATATAAAAAATGCTGTGCGTCATGGGCTAACCAAACTGGCTTCCTTCTCAACTTAACTGGATTTTAACCGGTTTTAAATGGATACATAGAAATTTGTGTTTGCTTGGTTACATACATCTAAGCACCTATATTTATTTTCAATTTCAAAAAAAAATATATTCAATTCCAATGTGTCAAAATCAAATTGTTCTGTTCTTATGTGTTAACACCCCGCAACCTCTGACTTTGGGCTATATATATATATATATATAGTGGCATTGGCACTTATACAGGAATTATCATACTGTTCCCTCTGTAACTGCTAGAGGTTCCCGTCACTATTAATCTCACTTCCTCTCTAGTTCCCTTGCTTACGTCATTGCGCAAATATTCAGTTTAGCTCTGCCTAGCAGCAGGTTTTGTTGTTGCTTATTATTCTCTATGTATAAATAGGGCATTATCGTGTGCAAGCATTAATTAAAATGCTGAACATATTTGTTGTAGTTCTAATTGCAATATATTTGTATCAGTCCAGATGCTTGTACTCTATTACATACTTAAGCTGGCCTTATTAATGTATACAACTTTAAAATGCTTATGTCTAAATGGTACTCTTGGATGTTTTACCTCAGCAAGATTAGATACTATGCTATCACTGTGTTTATGCTTTTCTATATTGCTAACTATGATGATGCTAGATGGTGACCCTCGTACATCAAAAGAACACTCTCTTATTCTGAAAACTTCGACACCTAATCAAAATCATAAGTTGTTCTTTAATTGCCAAGCTCAGCTATCTATAGTACTGAAAATTCTTGTTCTACTTTACTCTAGTTTTGAATGGATTTTTACGCATGGTCTTAATTCACAACTTGCTGCAACTGTTTTACCACCGCAATAACTCTCTCAAATCTAACTTATTATATGAAAATGGTGAACTATATTCAATCCTCTCTTAAAACCTTAATGAAAACCAAACTAATGGAACTGGTAATGTACAAAGATGAACATATTAACAACATGGAAAACAGAATATCCGCTTTAGAGAGACAATTGGCTCAAATATCGTCTTCCAAAATTCAGAAAATTTCATGGCACAGGTACAATTTGAAGTATTTGAATCATCAATTCGAGAAAATCTAAACAAATTCAGAACTAATATATTGGAAACAATAACGAATTTAATGAAACCTGATACTAACCTGAGTCAGTCTTCTTGAACCAATGCAGGGCATGAACCCAGTGTTGCTGCCACTAAGTCCATCGGCCTTCCAACCAATATCATTGCCAACAGCATCGCTGATGCCAATAATTCCCAAAGATATCCTAAACACCAAATCAAAAAAACATATATCGATGTTACTGGATGAACCACTATAACCTGATCTCAAACTTCATAAGATGCCACAATACTTCACCAGCAAATTCGACGTAAAGGTTCAAACATTCAGAGAATGGATCGTGCTCTTTGAAATTTATCTCATACAATAGCATGGAACCAAACAAAACGGAGCCACATAAATGCCTTTCTTTTTGAAAGACCATACTCTACAATTATACCTAAATCTTGACACTAATATCAAAACAAATTACAGCAAACTAGTCAATGCTATGAACGAACAATTCGATAACAAATGCACAAGAAAGCAATACTGAATGCAGCCTTACAGCTGCAAACTAGAAAAAGATGAAGACATTATCAACTACATCTATAAAGTAGATCGACTACTGCGACTCTCCCAAGAAGAAGATCGCTACTATATGCAGGCTTACCTCCATCAATGACAATATGCAGGCTTACCTCCATCAATGACAATCCAATTCGAGAACAAATGTGATATCGACGATGATATAAACACTCTCATCAAAAAAGCAGTTAACATTCAATTGCCATTAGAAAACAACAAACACATCAATTGACAGTGAGGCTACCAACCACAAACATTTCAACCTAGCTGCAATGCCACCAAAAAAGACGATTTACAAAAAGCTAATGCAGATAAACAAGAAGAATTCCCGTTCATAAAATGAAAAGATGCGGAGAAAAAGGCCATCTAAAACCTGATTGTAAAAAAAAATTATTTACCTGGTCAATGAGGATGGCTACTATACATCTGAAGATCTCAAAAGCCATGAACACTTTGAATCAAATGATGAATCTTTAAATGAATAGGGGCGCCAGTCCAAGACTGAGTGAATAAGCTGCTGATTGTAACAGATTTACTAGAGAGAAATCTAATACCAATAAGGATCAATAACTGTAACATAAAAGCCAGTCAACACTGGTGCACCAATAACAAACATGGCCTATACCTGTGCTCACAACATCAGATGGAATTGAGATGATATAACTTCAAACAAGGCAAGACTCATCAGTGCCTCAGGTGATTATGTCAACAAAAAAGGAACAGTGAAAAACGCTAGAATTACAATACACAATGTCAAGTTCAAACAAAACATCCACATCATTGATACAATGAATCAACTGTTTCCCTATGAAATGATAATTGGTTGTGACTTTTTAGCTGAAAATAACTGCCTCATTGACTATTGCAATAAAACACTTACAATCCAAGAAGATAAAAACGTCTCTGTATTGCTAGCCAATAAGGGCATGACTACTTTGGAATTCTCTTTAACAGAAAATTTAAGATTGGAACCCTTTCACTGGCTAATAGCAAAAATCACATCTAAGAAACCCGTTGAAGGTCAAGCTGTAATTACCAACACATATGGCATAAAAAATTCGCTGGTAACCATACTAAACAACTTGGCATCAATTACCAACAATCAAGGCTACACAGCTATCCTCAATAATTCAAACAGAGTCAAACCACTAAACAAAAACTCAATCACAATAAGAGGAATGCCACTAAAAAAATATGTAGTAAAACATAAACTGATACTGTTATTGTCAATGGAAACAACCCAAAGCATCGCAACATTGGTTCCACTCCTAACTGCTGACACACATCCTCACCTCAAACAAAAGGAATGCAACTTGATAAACAATGTGCAGTGTTCAACAATGACGAAATAAGTGTAGGAAAAGCAATCAGCATTGAACACAAAATAGAAACAAATTCAAATAAACCTATACACCAAGCCTGTTGATGAGTACTAGCCAACATGCAAGCTCAATACGTGAAGACACTATCAGAACTCTTAAATCATGTGGTAATATGACGTAGTCACAGCCCCTACACCTCACCTAATTTCTTCATAAAACAAGGCAACAAGAACCATCTCTGTATCAACTTTTGCCACCTGAACAACATCATGAAAAAAGACGCATACCCCCTACCAAGAGTAGACGACATTCTTTACAATGCCACTAAATATAAAATCTTCTCAACATTAGATCTCTGTAAAGCCTATTGGCAGATACCAATGCAAGAAAAGGATATAGAAAAAACTGCATTTATTAAACCCTATGGGTTATTCAAATGGCTTTACATGGCCTTTTGGTCTCTGCAATGCTTCTGCCACATTTCAATGATAGTTACTAGAACACTAATGAGAGACAAATGCAAACTATCAGAAGGAGTTGCAGTGTACATCAATGAAATCCTCAAAGGGTCATGTGATGTCACCCTTCACTCTCACCAACTAAGCACCATACTGAAACTCTTATACAATGCAGGATTGAGAGTAAACGCCAAAAAATGCAGCATAGCAAGAAATACAGTAGTATTCCTTGGCAAAAACATAACCAAAGGCAAAATCACCATCAGAGATAATGCAAAACAGCCCATAGATGAAATAAAAGCTCTGCAATCTATAAAAGACATCCAATGTATCCTTGGCTTCATCAACTATTATCATATGTTCATTCCTAACTGAAAAAACACATCATATGTCAAACCTCCTGAAAAAAACAACATCAATTCAAATGGTCTTGGAAACAACAGGAAGAACTAGAAAATTTGACCCTTTCATTCTGGACTGTGATGCCAGCACAGTTGCCATCAGAGCTACATTAAGCTGGCTACAAAATGGTGAGGAAAGACCCATACAATTGTTCAGCAGAAAACTAAGCAACAGTGAACTAAACTACAGTGCAACAAAATAGGAAATGCTGGCATTAATTGAATCACTGAAGAAATTCCAACATTTTCCAATCAGCAAAAAGAATTTTACAGTATGAACAGTCAACAGTAGCCTCTGCTGTAACATCTTCAACTAGGCATTGTCACTGCTTTCCTGTGTTACTCTATAACATTGGTTGTGTACTTGCAGGTAGGGATTTACTAACTTAACACTGCTTTGGCTTTTACATAGTTCCATTAACTTAGATTAACAAAACATAACTATTCACTATTTAGGTGACAAAGCCACACAGTATCTCCTCCAATGATCAATAGTGGGCATCTGCCTGAAGCTGATCTCCACATCCAATTTCACTTGTTCACCAATGATCCCCTTGTTTGAGTTCCACTTCTCAGCTCATTGATATAACTTATGTGTACCCTATCCTAGCTCAGTGTATACTCAAGACAAGACACAATTCAACTTAGACTCTATTTGTAAAAGTGTTTCACATTTATGCAACCTGACTTGTCACTAGCTGTGTTATTAAAATTACATGCAGCCATTACCAAAATATATTGGCTTTAAGAACTAGTTTAATATTTAGCAGCTTCCTAATTTACATTTAGTAATTACTGCATGTGTGGTTACATTATCAGTTATGTTATAGTCAATAATTTGGATCTAAAGTTATATAGATATAATACCTAGGTTTCAGTTTACCAGATATATTTTGAGTTTGTTATGTTCAATACATGTATAGAATGATCAGTAGTCAGCTAAATGAGAATAAGACCCCTATACCTAACTTAGGTGCACTTTCAGGGTCTGGCACAATGACTGTAGAATAATTCCCATGATAGATCCAATCCACTACTAAGTGCAACTCATTTAGCTTGACATTGTACTAAATATTCAAACTGTCTCAAGAAAACAATATAAGAATTCCAAATGAATTTCTTTATCAATTGCTTACATTGAATTTAATCTATTTATAGTAGTTCAGAAAAGTACCTGTTGATTTTGAAATTTAAATTGTTCATCTGCCAATATGGTGGCTAAAAATAATGGAAGTGACTTTGCCCTCTCTATTTCAACAAAAATATTATTATTGACAAATACTAATCTCTAATTAATGACACTTGTTCTTACTTGGTTGCATAATACAAATTAATCTAAACTGATCCTATATTTTTACAATGTATTTTTAATCATAATTGTTTTCAATCTTATTCTTCTTAATCAACATTAGTAGCTTTAGGTTGATTTGGATGATGCCACACTGCTGGCTCCAAAAATATGCAGGAGATTGCTCAAACATAATCTCATGCTGGATTGAATGTTCAAATGATTTCAACTTCATGTTACAACACCTAAAAGGAAAGTAACACACAAATGCAGATATCTGGACAGCATTGCCACAATATCAAAGAGATCTCAAAAAACAACATGGTCTGAAATGAGATTTCCAATTTATACCTCAATGCCAATATGAACAATTACCAGATATTAATACAGATAGAAATGGTCACCTGATAAAGCCTCTTTTATCAATTTTCATCAAAGAGGAAATCACAGCAGAGGCAGTTGCCACAGCACAAGCCAACAATAAAATTCTTAGTCAAATAATGAACATTTGTGAGACCCAACATATATAATGGAATCTATGGCAACAAGACACTACCACAAACACAAATGGAAACTAACCAATTCTGGTATTCTCTATGCAGCATCAACTACACAAAACTTAATATCAATGCCAGAATACTACAAATGGGAAGTTATTAAAAGGCATTGAACAGGGTCATAAGGGCAAATACCAAACTGAACTGACAATACATGAAAATTTTGTAATGCCCTACCTATGACCAACCATCAAGGATGTCATTAGCAAATTCCAATCCTGCATCCTCCTCAACAAATCATGTTTTCCAGGACAACAAGCTGAACTCCAAAAAATACAAGCAGAATACACTAATGACAACATCCATGCTGACGTAGAACAACTATCCAAAGGTGACTAAGGCTACTCTTATGTACTTGTTATGATCAACCATTTCACCAAATATTGCAAGATGAAACCTCTGAAAAATATCAGGGCACAAACTGGATAACAAAAAAGTCACCCAGAATATTAAAAGAGTGGCTCAGAAATGGAACATGCACAAATCTCTAACCTAAAAGAATTTGAGTTAATAAAAACAGATACTAATGAATTTTATCTTACCCCTGGTTGCACAAAATTTAAAGAAGACTCTTTTGATGATGAATTTATACATGATCTTTCTTCTCCAGTATGCTTGCACACACAACCTAAATGCATTTTTAAATCTAATATTTATTATAAAGACTGGTCTATTAACATTGCTTCATTGCATTTAGATAACTCAAACAATGAAATGAAAAGCTGTCACAGTAGTAATACAGGGTACCATGAGAGCCTGCAAAAACGATTCTGATTAGTTGAGAGCTCATGACGTCACATGTCACGTGACAGACCGTGAATTTTGGCAAAGATGATCCCATGCCACTTTTTTTCTGATTGGTCAAGAGTGGTGGCCTTTGACCTGAGACACTGTGGACATTGATGGTGGTGTTTTACTGACGTCATGGGAGTCATGTAATTTTACTAGTTTTTGTGTTATTTATGTGGTCTAATTTAGTTTGCATTTTTTAGTTTACAGTTTTTTATGTTATTTATGCAGTCTAATTTAGTTTACATTTTTTACTTTACAGTTTTTTATTTACATCACACATTAGTTTAGTTTATTTAGTTTTACTTTCCCACATTACCTTACATTTTTTTTAGTTTTACTTTCCCACATTAACTTACTTTTAGTTTTACTTTCCCACATTAACTTACTTTTTAGATTTACTTTCCCACATTAACTTACTTTTTAGTTTTACTTTCCCACATTAACTTACTTTTTAGTTTTACTTTCCCACATTAACTTACTTTACATGTATTACTTTCCCACATACTTGTTTAAAAAGTGGAATCAAAAAATATTTCCAAGTAAAAATAAATATAAATAAATGCTTCCACATATGCATACTCTCACCATACAGAGAAAACAAACATTTATAAAAAATTAATTTATTTACAAAGATAACAAACAAAATATAAAATGCACTAATAAATGATATAGCGAATTTCATCTACAGTTGAATGATAATATTCGTCATGACTTCATTGTTGGATGAGTATGGTGGAGAAAACATCCACAAGAATACTCCAAGATAGATGTTCTTCTAATAATGTTAGTTGACAATGCTAAAACATTCAATTAGTTCTATAAAAACAGAAATTAAAATAGTGACAACAGTTTTAATCTTTACATACACAACAAATCATAACAATGCAAAACCATATTTATTATTATAATGTAAAGGAATGCTTACCAAATAATTTTGTAGTTTTATCACAGCATTGTTCTGCAATGTGGCACATCAGGATTTTCACAAATAGTGTCTAAATTATACAAGTCATTATTAAAAAACGAGATAACATTCACAATTAAAAACACATGATGATCAACAATTAAGTGTGCAACAAAATAAAGGACGTTTTATTTATGACGAAACATTCATACAAACTGTCATCACAGCATCCATCTAAAATAAACATTACTGTCTTTATTGAAATGTGTGTGAAATTTTTATACAAAAGTCTGTTTTCTAATGCAATAAATGATCTAAATTGATAATGTAAATTTTTAATCAAAAGACATATATACCCAGCTGTGTATAATCATTTTTTCACAATGTTTGCTTTCAGTTTTAATTCATTTGAATCATAGAGCCTAAAGACATGATAAAACAACAAATAAAACAATTATTTTTTACATAACAAACGGAGATTAAATTTGTCATTTCAAAATTGTGTAATGTGATAATTTATTTTGAGATTATGTTGAACTGTTTTTCAAGCATGGTGTATGAATGAAACACATCTTCAAGTGGATTGCTGTGTTAGACAAGGTAATAAATCAAAGAGAGTTCACTTGCTATGCAAACAAATCAAACCAACGCTCAGTGTATTGTTCTGAATACAGAGACAGCAAATCTAAGTGCATTGTTATTCAAACATACAAAATAATTTCATTACCATTATTGTGCGAACTTGAAGGAATATGGAGGCTTTTCAAACATCAAAATATAAAATGCATAAACAGTCAAATCTAAAATAAATCGTTAATAAAACAAATTAATTACTTATACTACCATTATTGTGATGACTTGAACAACTTGGAGGCTTTTTTTCAATCATTGATTAGAGGCATATAGCAGACTTTTAATCTAGACAAATATTAATTGCGATATATAGATTAAATATCATTCTTTAGCATGAGGCAAAACAAACAGCAGAGGCTTTTCAAACATCAAAATATACAATGCATAAACACTCAAATCTAAAATAAATCGTTAATAAAACAAATTAATTATTTATTATACCATTGTAGTGCAAACCTGATTGAATATGGAGGCTTTTCAAACATTAAAATGTAAAGTGTGTAAAGAGTTGAATCTAAAATAAATCATTAATAAAATAAATAAATAACTTCATTACCATTATTGTAAGGACTTGAATGAATGCAAAGGCTTTTCAAACATCAATATACATTTGCTGTGGTGTACTTAAACTTGGAGACACTTTCAATCAATGGAATGGAACATCACAAATGATAGCAAACAAAGCTAAACATCTTTTATTAATTTATCACATGAATAAAACACAATAAACACAATTTCATGAATGACAGCAGACAGTTAAATATTTTTATTAATAAATTTATGCATTAAAACACACCTACATTTTTTTGTAGTGGAATTTTCACATGGAGACATGTTTTTTCTTTCAACAAAATGACGGAGCATCACAAATGACGGTAGATAGACAGAGCTAAAAAATTTATTAATGGATTTATACATTCAAAATATACATATGCTTTGTAGTGGTGGACTTTTGTGTAAATTTATAGATAATTGGAGGGAAGCACACATTGTGTGGAATGATGAAAAATATTTACAACAAAAATGACATCTAGGGATAACAGAGGCAATATTCATTATCATGTGTCTAAACAATAATTATTAAAATGCACACAAAATAATTTTCATATACCTAAATGAGGTCTTTTGCTGCTGTTTGTAGATGGTTCATTTATAGAGGAACCTTCTTGATTAGGGCGTTTAATCAGTGATTATGAATAACTAAATGAAAAAATTAGTAAAATAAATTTAAATGTAATCTATACCTTTATCACCATATGGCAAACTTTGGTAATGATCCACCAGATATCTCTTATCATCATAGGGTGTTAGTGCCACTTTATTCATCATCTTGATAGAGATACCATGGTTGTGACTGTGAATCATTACCATTTCTCACCACAGAATTTCTTCACCATCCAAAATGTGTTTGAAGATGTCGAAAATCATGTTCTTTGTCACAATACCTGTAACACCCTTTGCACTAGATTTAAGGTCAACACTCCCACTATTTGCACATATATATTGGATGGAATACATTTTCAATTTTAATGCCACCATTTGATTGATTATTCCACCCCAGTTCATCTTTGACTTTTAAATAAGTCTTCTTATTTACCTTGCTAAACATTGGTGAATCTTTGGGATAATTTGAAAAATCAAAATGACTGGCTATTGCTGGCAATTCATTGGACACATTTTTGCTCTTTATTTTATACAGGAGAGTCTGTGTCACTGTATAATAGGGAAATTCGATTCTTAAATGCCTCCTCCATGATATTATAGAGGAATCAAAGCATCTATAATTTGGACACATCTAAAATAGTTTGACCAATATAATTTGGCTTTGTCCACTTGATCTCTTTATGCTGTAATATGACCTGCACTAGATTTTTGGAAATTATATTGAATGACTTAAATTTGTTTGTATTAATTAATTTTTCAGCAGCCTCCTGATTACTGACAAACTTGACTATGCACTGTTTTCTGAGAGATTCCATAGTATTCCCAAATACCGTGTTTGACATTTATTTTTAAAAAATTTTTTCTAAGTCATTCTTGGCAGCTTTTCTTTGATCATGTTTAAGTCAATGTGATTTCTGGAACTGCAATGCCTTATGGAATTTTGTCACTTTTACACCCAGTGCAATATAAAATTTGAGGATCTCATAATGTGCTACATATTCCTCTTTTTCAAAAAATGTCTGCATTAATTTTGGCACTTTTCCCATCTTTAAATTTAACACAGTTTTTATATGTTTTTGGTATGGTGACAACAATTCATCAGAGTATTCTCCATGCAGATGTGATGGATAATGCAGGTCAACCATAACCAGATAGCCTCTGTCTGCCTCTGACAGTGTAGCAAGTATATTTTCTAGACTCTCATCTGTGCAGCATAGGCCTCCATTGGGTAAAAACTCACACATTGAAGCTTCATATAGGCTATTCATGTCTAAAAAGAGAGAATATTTGGAGTATTTCC
>CABFPE010000300.1:899611-918244 GCA_900660155.1 Hofstenia miamia
GATGGACTACTTTCTATGGGGTGTTGTCAAAGATGATATCTATGGCAGAAAGCCTACATCTGTTCCGGAAATGAAACAATACATAACTGATTCATTCAATCGTATCACGGAAAACAAAGAGCTGTGTTCCAAGGTATGTCGTGGTGTTGAACATCGTCTTGAAAAATGCGTTACCAATGAAGGAAAGCAATTTGGACATTTGTCTTAATCTTTGAATACATACTGTTTGTTTTTTATGTTATTTTTGTTGTTTATGCTGTGTTTAATTCACTATTTCTTGTTATTTAAATGTTTGTATTAACTGTATACAAACTTATGGGCCACCCTGTATATAAATCATTGAACAATCCCGCGGTAAGATTTCCGCGGTCCTCTCGTAGTATTTTCGAATTTTGATTGGTTGAAGATGTTGTCAATTTCGTTAACAAAGTGTGATAAAAGAAGCGGCAGACATTGCGCAGACTGTTAATGGAGAAACATTGATTTTTATAATTAACAATTATCACTATTAAGGTACAGTCGAGCCAAATATTACGTCGCAAATTTAAGTAATAGATATTGATAATTGCTGTTCATAATATTAAATCAATGATTACAATACTCATATATTTTAATTGTTCAACAAGAAAAAAACCTACCCAAAATACAGTATTTCACATTATTTAAATGACGAAAATGAACAGTAATTAGTTAATTGTTTAGAATTTCAGAAAAAAAAGAAATTTAAAAGAATTGGAAACTTATAAATATTTTTTTGTAAGCATAAATATTTTTTCTTCATTTGTTCAAATAAATTTCAATGGGCAAGCGGCGCTTACCCTGAATGCACGCCTCTGATTTACATGTAATTATTTGATAGCTATATTTGGCTGAATTACATGTATATTATTAAAATTCATTTTTGTGGAAGTCTTATGATATTATCCATAACTTTGTGCAACAGAATATACCTAATACAAATGTTTAAATATTTTAAGTTATTTACTTATGTGCAAGCATTTACAAGAACACATAGGTTATCTCTAATTTTCCAACACTTACTCAATGTTAACGGACGTAATTTTAATTTCACAGGAAAATCTAAATATCATTCGAAAGCTCATTTTCTGAGCTTTAATATATGCTATTAATCAATACTCATCAAAAAAAGAAATTTCTTCAAGCATTCATAAAAAGTCACATTTTAGTGAATATCAGTTTGTTTAATATCGACAAAATCATTTAAAAATAGTGTTTCTAAGTGTCAAGCAATGCATTATTGTTCATAAAAACTTCAGGTGCATCTGCCTGCAGCATCCAACAAAATTAGGAACGCATTGATGCAGAAGACTTTCGCTTATAGCAGCTTGCTGATGAAAAAACTTTATAAAGGAAAGTTTTCCGCATCAATTTCGGGCTGAAATTTCCTGGATGCTAAAATTATCTCACTTAATGTCACTAAACTAAATCCCTAGATATTCAAAATTATTTGTTGGATCAAAAAAATTACCAATTGACATTGTGTCACAAAAGAATTTTGAGAAATTTTTTAGAGATCCTTGTACTAAAATGTAACTAAGAAATCCATTCCATAACGAAATCCACTATTTCGTAGAAATCAATAAGAAATACTAAAGTCGAAATTCAACACTCCGTTTGATACAGTTTCATTTACAAGAATTCGACATAACATACTTGTACGCAAAATTTCATAATGCTTGGGTGACAAAAATAATTAAAAAAGAATTGGCGTTTAACATAGAAATATAATTAGTTTTGGTAAGGACAGTTAATACAGGACAGTTAGAACTAACTATTCTTCCTTCGGTCATACAATTGAATACCCCTTTTTCCTCGAAGTAGTGGCTCTAATATGTTTTGCATAAATAATTACTTGTAAGTTGATGTTTTCCGAATATATCAGAAATGATTAAAAATATTCGTTGTTTGAAAATAATTTAGATTCTAGCAAGCAAAATTGAACGTTTCTTACAGTTTGGGCCAATTGGCCATTAACCCTAATTCGACTGGGATTTTTTCAATATCTGTGATGGTTTCCTCAAATAATATTCAAATGCTCATAACTCACGAACTAGTGAAGATAATTAAAATCTGAAAACACCACTATATAGAAAATTATTTCCTTTTTCTTGTTGAATTTAATTCGTGACCTGGCTCACATTGTTTTTTTAGAAAACAAAACATTTCAGGGTCGTTTTTGTTCCCATTAACATATCTGAAATCTAGGCATCGAAAGAATTTGAATATTGTGTAGAAAATCTAATTTCTCATTGAAAATAATTCTTATTTGCAAATACTTCAGGCATAAAAATAATTTTAGCACAAATCTCCATCATTGCAAAAGGCTTTCAATATGTCTTTTTTGCAGTTTTTTGCCTCTTGACACATCAAAGGAAGAAAAATTTTAGCATGCTTTGCTTCTAATATTGATAGTAGATTATGCATCACATAGGAATAGCATTTGACCATGATCAATCCCAAACCGGATCACACACAGCTCGAATTTTTCATTTCCTTCTAAGCTTACGATCATCAAAAAATGTTCTTATGCTTATGCAATAGAAGCAAAAAAGCGTTTAATTTTGAATTAAATTGAGTAAAATTAATGCTAAAATGTAAAATTGGATACTATTAATTTGCGATGTTATGATTTACAAATGTGAAAAATAAGGGAATTATTGTTATTAATATTAATATGTTGTTTCTAATTTTTTTCCTTAGCTCTTGGTGGCCGCCCAATTAGTACAAACCCATTCGAAAAAATGGATTCTGCACATTGTGATGATGAAATAATTCTTCCGGCAGGCGCGATAAGACGGCCATTTTGGGATAGACAATTCACAGACCCTATTATCCAAAACACAAATAACGACGGTAAGTTTTTATTATTTCTTATTACTATTGCATTACAAAAATTAATCCTTTAGATTTAGTGAACTGTGTACCTAGTGATTCACTAAAAAGTGGAACGTTTTGAAAGCTATTAATGTATACAGTAAGCAGCGCTTATGTATCCATTTCTATTGGGAAAGCAGTAATGAACCAATGACTGAGTAGCTCTGTACCGCATATATTTGCCTGCTATTCCTATTAATAGTAAATGGATTGTAATGTATGCAAAAATATCAAAACTAAACTAGAAGAATCCTATAATAATCACCAAAATATTGAGAAAATGGAGGTTAACAGGTATTGTGGCTAACCAAAGAGGTATATATATATATATATATATATATATATATACATACATTAATAGTTTCAAAACGCTCCACTTTTAAGTGAATTACTAGGTATGTGTGTGTGTGTGTGGAATGCTGTTGCGCTTGCTTTAAGGAATATAATGCTGACAACAACTACATGTATATATATATATATATATATATATATATATGTATGTATATATATAATAGTTTAGTCAGAATGTTCAAATTAAGTTTATATAGAATATATACATGTAGTCCTGTTTTTGACTGAAGCAATGTAAAAATTTTAAGAAGTAAATCTTTGGTAAAGAATTTTGAAAATTTCATTCAACTCGCATTTCTAAACCTGAAATCCCCATCGCCAAGCATTGCATTCTATTTTTTCTATACAATTATGTTGTTTATTTAATGAATTCTCTATTAGCAGTTATCTAAATTTTTCAATTTCCCTAGGCCTTAATTTAGATTAGCTAAATATATTTTAACAAATAACGCATAGCGGTTTCAAGTTGCAAAACAGACTTGAATTCAATCATTTTCTCAAAACCTGTACTGGACTGATAATCATTGAATATGGAAATCTAGTCTCCAATTGATGAATTTTACTAGAAAGAATAACTCCATTTAAAACTAAATTATGATTTTTTATTAAATACTGATTAAAGAGAATCAAGAAATCAGACAGCACTCTCAATTTAATTTATAGAGAAAATGTTCTGTTGATTATTTTGCAGTTTAAATTGACTTAGAAAATGTGATATTGTAAGAACAGAAACATCCTACTTTGTTCGTATGCTATGGTTTTGTATAAAAAATTCTCATAGTCAGATATTGATCGTAATTTGCTCAAGTAGATCATAGCTAACTGATTAACAACTGATGTAGATGCATACTCTACCTGATATCAGTTGCCACAGACAATGTTTGACATTATAGAACGTCTTCTGCTGCCTACATTAAGGTCAATTCTATTCATTTGAAGAAAACATTTATCAAATTATGAGGCAATTTGAATTTTATGGACGCAGATGGGGAAGCATTGACATCGTTTCATCAATTTGACAATTTGATCTTTTGCAAATGTATTAGAATATTACCAGATATTTCAATTTGCTTTGACATTTTTTTTTCATTTTTGGCCTCCTTAATAGCTATTTTGTCTCCATATTTTCATTATTAACAGTAAGTGATAGTAATCTTCAGTTTGAAGATTAATATTCTTTGGGTATAACTGAGATTAGATGACATCATTGAAATTTTTCCATTTGCAGGACCTCTGATTATGGTTCAGCCAATTTATCAGCTCTGCTTTGATTCTCATTGCCTATAGGCTATTTTATTATAGTATCTCTCATGTCGGAAGTAGGCCAAGAACTAAGTATCGTTCAAGAGCCTACAACGAAAGCTCTGCAATCTTCTTAAGAGACTGCTTTTTGATTTAAGGGATCCTATCAATCTACTTTATAAAAGGTCGTTCAAATATACCTCAACTCATTCAATATTTTCATCACCTCTATATCACCGCTAGATTTCGATGCTTTTAAACAGACTCACCTTGATTTTTGAAAAGCTTTTCAGAAAGTATATTTTAACATCTTGTTAAAGAAGCTTTAATTACGACATTAATAAAGAAGATATTTGTCGATATTAATACATTCTTGATTTCAGAGCGTTGGTAATTGTGAAATCAAAATATCTTCCTTTTTTAATGAGATTCTAAGATCCCTGTTCCAGGAACACGTTTATTCATCGTGTTTTTAAATGATCTTGCAGAGAGCTAATTTTTCCAAAATTTTAAGTAACAAAATATCGCAATTTATAAGCACTTAGCTAAAGTGGGCAAACTAAGTAGAATGAAATTCAAAATTTGTTTACTGTGTAAATTGATTGAACATCATGTTCTTCTAAAATGGTTAAGGATCTTGAACTCTTCATATTTTAAATCTGTGATGCACATGCATCTGAAGCAAAGCAGTGACTAAAACCTTTTATGTCAAGGGCTACGCCCGAATCGTCCTGGAGAGTAACCTCCATGTGGTGGTTCCTGGGTAGGCGGAGACGCTGAGCCAATACTTGATGGGCGCGTCGCTTCGCGGAGTCCCGAACCAGGAGTGGACGTTAAACTAGGGTAGAAGAAGGTGCTGCCATGTGTGCTGGCGCACATATGGGGGGCGGTGACGGTGATGTGAGACTGTCTGTTCTGAGGAGCAGACGGCGACGTCTATTATCAGAGCCGTAGAGTGCGTCTACGGGGGCAGTTATACAGAGGGTTTTCCTCTGTCTCTGGCCTCTAGATAGGCCCAGGCCAGCATTTGCTGAGCCTTACCTATGAGGGAGCTTTGCTTCGTCATGGGTTCCATAACAGGCAGACGCAAGTGCTCACGAGTTACCTCAGTTAGTAGCCTTGGTTGGCGAAAGCTGTAGAGAGGCGCAACCCTCTCATGAAGCTCGGCCTTCGGCTTCACTCTCTGCTGATCAGACTCAACACAGATCAGCACTCTGCGTGCCAGGGGTCGCCAGAGGTCAAGCATGATACAAGATCCGGCCCTAGCGGGTACACTTCCAGGGGAAGAGTCACGGACTTGATCTGTTGACACGGACTTTTCAGTCTGTTGACTGGTAGAGTAACCCCGATTTATGTCAATATAAAGATTTATTCAAAAAATCATGATCTTTTCATTTTATATTTTTGAATCACAGATATGCTTCGCAGTTCAGACAAATCTCAACAGGCTTGAAATGATCCCAAAAGGTGCTCACCATTGGTGAATTAATAAAGATGATACGAAAATCGCAAACCTTTACGCTTAAATTTCGTCGATCTCTGCTACTAGTTCGGGAGTGTGACGCAAATCTATTCCAAAACAATAATATTTATAAAATAATTGACATCTATATATTAGGTTTAATCGCATTAAATACTCAATCTTATATCTTTAATCAACATTCTTAGCAAAATATATGAAGAAAAACATCAAATATCACTTTTCACTGGACAGAGTGATTTCGATTGCAAACATTTCTTATATAAAAATGGACATAATTTTTTCTTGGCAATGAGAGAATTATGAAAAAACAGTTAAAGATGCTATTTTGAGATATTTTCCAAATGTATATGATGATAAAAGTAGTTTTTTTGTATGGAAAGAAAGTCCTTTTACTAAAAAATTTCTACCTGTAGGAATTCATTGGAACACTAATCAAAGAAATTTCATTGTTTATCTATGTCATTATTATCTAGTATCAAGATTGGCTATAGGTCCACTTAGGCAGTTAGTATTCTTATCCTAGAGATTTATCCCAGTAGTGTAGTTAACTAAACTGGCTAAACTTTTTTTGATTTCATGATAAGTGGAACAATTTCAGTAAATAGGCTTAGATTTTAAGAAGTGGTACATCCTACTCTTAAAAATTTTAACTGTCTTTGTTTAGACTTGCATCCGGACGCAGTTCACATTGATACTTCTGAAAAGCGAATCACTGCTACAGTGTCTCGTGAACGAAAGTCTACAATTAGCAAAGAAAATCAATATTATGGAAATCTATATAAAGGTGAGTACAAATTAGCTCTCTATAGAAGCTATATGCTCTACTAAATGTACGCCTAGATTTGTTGCTAATAGTTATAGAAATGATGTACTATTAGACTATGTACATATATTTATCATATGTTGGTATAATAATAATTCATTATATATTGAATTGTTAAAAGTTATGCATGTTTAAGTAAAATCTAACATATATTGACTTTTCTTTAGCACCAAGTGCTTTTAAATTGAAAAAAACTGCAAAAGCTTCAACCAAAGCAGAAGATCCTTTTAGCACTGATCGCAAATTTAGATCTGTTGGCCCAGGATTCAAGGTTAAAAAAAGTGATAAGCAGATGACACAATTTCTGGACTTTGAGCATACAGATTCAACTTACAAAGGTACCTCATGAAATGAAGCATTTTCAATTAAGTACATTCATATTTTTTATAGAATTTATGAAATCATGCGTTCAATATGCATTTGTAAGCAGTTACAATATATTTTGCATTTCAGTTTATATGTTTGAAAGTAACTACGCGCCACTAATAAATAATGATGTTGCACTATATAGACATTATCTTAGAGCCATTGTTTGTCATGTAAACCCGATATATTACTGGAAATTGAAACTTAGNCAAGAATGCAATTTCTATATATATATATATATATATATATATATATCAAGTATGGCCTTGATATATATCATATATTAGAATATGTACCGATAATTTGTTGGTAAATTTACACGTAAAATTGATTCAAACCAATGCCATCTACTAAAAAAGTACTTGGGGTGCTTGCAAAGATTAAATCTTTCAGTTGCGTTTTCCACCTAAATTATCCCGAATCCACTACATATGTAAAAGTTAATTAAATTCATTACTTTTTTTTATAATATTCTACTTACTTCCAATTCATGACTATGAAAGTTTGTTTCAGTTTTGTAAAAGTAAATGGAAATAGTTGCAATCAGTTTCACCTGGCACTGTTTCGAGAAAATAATCTATTACTTAAATTTCAATTACGAAAAGTTCTACTGCTTAAATTTTAAGACTAACCAACTTTCATTGCAACCATAAACTATATGTAAATAGTAGTTTGCTGAGTATTGCCTCATGATGAAGTGCACAAGCTCAACTGATCATGTTGAAAAGTTTTGTTGTAATTGATGGCCCTTGATTCGACTTCTTAGTACTGTATTTAGTGCCAAAAGCTCAAAAGATTATCAAACCAGCGTCAAAAGCACCAACAAAACATATGGAGATCAAGCGAGAAGAGAAGCAAATCAATAGTCTAAAGTCACCACCCGCATTAAAGAAAGCTAAGCACGAAGAAATCAAATTCTTTACTCCACAAAGACCTAAATCTCCGCCTCCAAAATCAATGTAAACTTTACTTGAATTACGAATTAACTTTGGTTATCATAGAATTTCGTGACGCCATTATCTACATTATCTTGTTATTAGAATTTGCATGATGCAAAATCTTAAGCAAGATTATCAAACTATGCAACCCAGCAATAATAATTAATATTTTCTTATACTGACAAAAGTCGGAATTATGTCGCATACATTCTAAAAATGTATAATTAATAATATATGAAAAATTATTTTATTTTTGTTGTTACTTAGACCAGCAAAGAAACAACAATTTCAGTGCCCGAAATGTGCAGAAAAATTCAATACGCAAAAAATTCTCGATGTTCACTTTCACAAAGTGCACGGTGAGTGAACATTTAGTTTACAAATATTTTGATTAATAGTACTGTTGAAACTGATCAATTTTTCACACTTGTTAGACGCAAATGTATATTTATGTCAAGTTCGACCGAGTGACCTCTAAACTCTTAAATATTCTTTTGAAAATGAGGTTCTTATGTTAGGCTTGCCAGCTGACAACAATCTAGTTTTCAAAAAAGTTGTAACGACTATAAATTAATTAATTGATAAAACGTTTTCGTCATGTAAATTAGTTCACTTGCCACATTAGTAGGGTCCAACAAAGCCATCTAGTTTTTAGTATATTTTTAGCAGTTGAAGATACATGCACTTTCTTCCAAAAATAATGGCAAGAAATGAGTTTTTAATTTATGAATAATCTGTTTATAATTTTACTCGTAATGCTGCTGAGTGATTCATTGATTTATGTCATTGTTTTAATCGATTAGTTTTGAGTTTTGCAGAACTTAAGTTTATACGAAATTATTACCTTACTCATAATATCATTGATAAAATTTGCGTAAAGAATTTTTCATGTTTAGAGCCCCATGTGAAGTGTCCAGATTGCGAGATGTTGTTCTTTACTGAAAAACAAATGAAGCAACACCACAAGATACATGGTTTGGCTCAAACAATATAAACAATACTTTAACATTATTTTAGAACCAAATGTGCACTGTAGGTATAAGAGATGTGAGTGGAAATTCTTCAAGGAATCCGAAATGGAAGATCACTATTCAAAATATCATGGTATGTACTTATTAAGTACTTTAAGGATCCCAATTTTGGAGTAAGGTCATAATACAAAAAGCTTGACTACAAAGTTTTCAGGTCCTATAAAATGAAAATTCTAAGTGCCTGCACTCGTTCAATAATCTATGAGCTTTATATGAGTTGATTGAAAAATATCCGAATTTTTAAAAAAAATTTAGTTTTCGACCCGAAATGGATCCGAATATAAATAAGTATTATAACAATAAATAAACATGGACTTAAAATATATTTATGTTTTTTTCAAATGCTAATAGAAAGTTTTAAGTGCTTCAACACTGTCTTGAGATAAAAAATTGACATATTCGTTATACCGGAGAGGATAGTGTCGGGCTTGGTCTGAGCTATTGGAAAAATAGGACGACTTACGCAATAGTGCATGCAAATTAACTCAAATGTAGTGAAAACGTGTTGAAAATGCAATTTTAAATTTTGAAATATTACAATAGTATCAAATGCTTTTCTAGTACTAAAATCTAATATAGTCAATTTTGGTCAAGCAAAAAAGAAATATTTTGTCAAAAATCAAAAAATGGTCCTAAAATGACCAGATTTCGACTAGGAGTGAGCCTCAATTTTCGTCTAATGTCCATCTTGTTTCAAATAGACTGCTTCTTTTATCTGTAATTGTCCACCCACAAAAAGCAAATCCGTTTCTGATTGGCGGACTTTGATTATGAGTGGAAATTAATAATTGTGCTTCCAAAACTCCAACTAATTCATTTCTTCGCTTATTGTATGCTATTGAAGTAATCTAATCCTAAAATTGTCATCAACTATAATCATAATATATTTATAGAGTTTACATAATTGAGTTTCTTATGGTATTACCTTCCTATTATTTTTATTATGTCGAAATAAAAAAATCCCCATTTTGCAATGTTACTGTGAATTGAGAATTGTAGTTGGTTCTAACAGCAAGATAAAACTAACTTCAAAATTGCAGCTACCGCGATGAAAACAAGAATAGCACAAACAATGGCAATTTACTGTACAAACCCAAAATTTTTATTGCAAAACTTTAAAAACAAATTGCAGTAGAAGGTATTAAAATCGGTGATAGAGAAATTTATTTTTTAAGGCTAAATTTGTGATTTAAGTATAAGTTTAGAAATTTACTTTTCATTGAAATTGGATACTAGTTTGGATTACAAATTTTAAATTATATAAAAGCAACATTAAATAGATTAATACTCTATTATTGCTATGCAAGAGGTATGGCTTTATAAAAATGTTTGTATTAGTGATTATAATTATCACGAACCTTCTGAAAACTAATTTGATCTTGGAATTGCAAATTGCTTATAGTGCATCTTACATGGCAATTTTATAATTATATTAGTATCATTAAATTTGGTAGTGTTTGCAGCAACTAAGGTTTTCCACTTGCTTCTCTGTGTTTCTTCTGCTTTTCCATTTGCAAGTTTATACAACCAAATTTTCATGGTTGCTTACAATTACAATTTTTCTTTATGTGATGACCAACATGAATCGCATTATCAGATTTGAAATATTCGGCAACAATTTATAAGTTGTTAGAAAGAATAACTCGGAGCCTGATGTATGAACAATGAATTTCAATTACAAAATTTCACTTAGATTAAGGTTATTAACATACTTAAAGTGGCATTCAAAGATAAATATGTGCGTAATGTATAAAAGGTACAATATACACAATTTTTTTAAAAAAATTGGATCCGAAACAGTCCGAGATTTTTTCAAAATGTAGATTCGATCTCGATCCGATCCGAGATCCGATCCAATTCCATCTCTGGTGCCAATAATATAAGATTCAATTTATTCTGTAATGACTCTAGTAAACATTTTTTCAATAATTTCTTAAAGAAGTATAGTCACTTAGTGATAAATGGCATCATTTTGTAGTCAATTAAAGAAAATTTGAATTATAAAATTTATTACAATAATTGCATTACACACGTTCTCGTAGGCTTGTGCCTACCCCCTCCCTTTGGGGCAGGCTAATTTCAACTCATTCTCATACGATATGATCGATATATTGATGAACAGTTTTTTTGTTTGACATAAACTGCAAAAAAAGTAGATCAATTCATAATTACTGCATTGCTTTATTAATTTAAACGTTTTTTTACATCTTTAACTGCAAAATATAATCAAATTTCTTAAAACGAATATTACGTATTGTTATTTTATGTTATTCTTATTACCTTCGTCTGTCTTTTTGGTTTATTTATTGAGAGTTATGTTAAGAGTGGGAAAAGTACCTATGCCTATGTCTCAGATAAGAATTGAGCCCCCCTTTTCGAAATTCTCGATACGCGCCTTTTCGAATGCATAAATTAATGTTTGCAACCACACAAACTACATTTTGTAGATAAGCAAAATGGATTTTATATTCTTTATATCGAAATATCTAAAGAATTACACGAATTATTCTCTATTTCCAAGTGGAACGCAGAGTATTCTGCTTCATTGGTACTTTAGAGCCTAACATTCAATGCACAGAATGTGAATTCAAGTGCTTCAATGAAGAAGAGTTGGAGCATCATTTCTCAATTACACATGGTAATCTTTTAGACTACATCAACAAAATACTATCGTTGCAGTTTATGATACATTTGTAAGTTTCATAATCACCTAAAATCTCCTAAAATCTATTAATGTGTAGTAATAATTCATTAGCTAGACTTCTATTATTCAACGGTAGAACCTCTCTGTCTATTATACTGTTAATTTGAGTATTTTGCCGCAGTTTTGGAAAGCATAGTCAAACCTTTTGATATTGACATTAAGCAGGAGCAGTCAAAACAATGGTTAGCTACACAATCATTATCAAATTTCATTTTATTGTGGTACCTACATGTGTACATTAACTCTATTTGCACTAGGAATTTTTGAAAATTTGCGATGACTTCAACAAAAATTTCTTAAACGCTAAAACTCACGAACTATAGAAGATATTTAAAATCTAAACACAGCAAAAGAGAATTATTTCCTCTCTCTTTTTCGTCTGAAATTTATCACCTGGTTCGGTCCCGCTTATGCCCCCTCATGGCGCGACAACTTCTGACTTTGCGCACCACGGGCTATACGGAAATCAAACAGATTGTCTTCAGAAAAAAATACTTCAGGTTAGTTGTTGTTGACATGGGCATTAGAACGCCTCATTATCTGAGCACTGGGTATGGAAATAATTTTAATATTTTTACAAAATTGGATTTCTCATTGAAAAAAAATCTTATTTGCATGTAATTCAGGCATCACTGTATGAGCGCGCCCTACCCAATAGATGTGCTTATGAAAAAGCTTTCAATATTTCTTAACAGGCTTTGATAAAATTGTTCACAAATGCGAAGAAATGTGTTTGTTGCGGAAAAGTAACACTAGTGGAAATAGGATTAAGCATAGGTTTTACATAGTTTCTCATCACTTGAACATATGTTTAGATCCACAGGTAAAATGCAAAAAATGTGATTGGTGGGGCTTCGATTTAGAAAGTTTGAAAAGGCATTCCATCATCCATGGTAAAGTTTCACTTACTTCATGTGGCGGTTGAATATTTTCATACCTAAATAAATAATGTATCCAAATCCAATTTAATTTAATGATATATGATAAATCTGAAATGATTCTGTTTNTCTAACACTATTTATATATATATATATATATATATATATATATTTAAACTTGTACTTAAAATGTTGAGAATTTACCAGGGTGTGCAGCGTGAATATGAAATATGATTGATTGAAATATATTTATCAGCCACAAATTCAGAAGTTATTAGATGATGTATCACAATAAGCTTGGAATCAGTTAGCAAAGATGATTTTTCTACACTAAGTATTCTACTACATTTAATTATGTAGACTTTAATCACATGTACCACAATAACAAACTTGATTTGCCCATTTGTGCTTACTTTAACTTCTTCCAAAAAGTTTTTCTGAGCTGTTTTAATCAAAATTTTACACTAATTTTAAAATTTACACGTGTGCATTGGAAAAAATGAGCAGAATGATTTGCTATTATGCAATCCAAATGCAATGAATGCCGTAAATTTATAAACAATGCATTGAAAAATAATAATTACATTTCAAAGTTTTACATTAGGCTCATAAACTCTTATAAAATTCAGATTAAGTTTTTACTTTCTGTTTATGGATTTTTGCTATATATTTTTAAAATACCAAGCATTGGTCTATAAAACTGAAAAATTAATGTGTCCATCTCTGGTTCTCATTAATATAAGTAATTTTAATAATCAGATCAGCTCAACAATTATTCATATCTACGGGATATAAGGGTGCCACAAATATCCGCACTCTCCACGGAAATTCATATTATTTCGCACACCGCACCATTATACAAGAATGATTTGTTAATGCGTTAGAAATTCTTGCAAAATAAATATGGGGAAGGTTGGCAGGGGGCGAAGTTAAAGAGCTGAGATGGAGCAGTTTTCAAAAATAGAATAAAATTCCTCCCTTTTCTCGAGCTTTTTTAATGAGCCCAGTTCTTGTCAGTGTACGTGATCAAGCTCATAGATGGAATGCATGCAAATTTCTATCGGCAAATCTTCCGGATACCTAAATGCAATCTGTTGCAGTGACTGACCAACTAAAGTCACTAGAATGTTAATTGCTCAACTACCATGTTCTCTTAAAACTGAAAGAAGTATGACTTGAAAAACCTCTATGCGATAGCATGGGAAACAGTGTTTTAGAATTAACACACTTTGATGAGGATGGCAAAGAAATGTAGTATTTTAATAAGTAATCATTGAACAACTTGATAGTGTAAAATTTGATATGCAAAATTCAAACTTAGTGAATTATGCAAGGAGTTTCATTTTTCTTGGAAGAACGGATCTGTACATGTACATGTGTATCTTTCATATTTTTCTATATTATTGAATTTTATATTAATTGTTGTTTGAAAATATATTGCAATTCTATTATCCCTAAATTTGTTTTTCAAATGCCCTTCCCACGTATGCACATTCTGAAGAGCTTAAGATTAGGGGTTTGCGGGCTGGCCCGGCACCCGCGTGCTGCGGACCGGCGGGCTTCAAATTTTACGGGCGGCCCGCAACTTGCAACTATCAAATACATCTTTTAAAATAAGCAGAGTCGGCAACCCTGTAATCATAGTTTTAAACCAAAGTGTCATTTTAACCAGAAATTTTCTCTGCAGGCTTTTGATTACTACATAGTTATAAAAGAAAGTGATGATTGAAGCAATCTGCATTATTGCTTCAAATTAAGTCATGACAAGTTGGTAGGCTAAAAGTCTTGAAACAACTCTTCGAAGTGAAAGTAGTTGTGTTAAACTTGTACAAACCATCTGGTGATATGAATTCTCTGCATCGGCACTTGAAGTCGTGTAATAGCTTTCATTCAACATCAAAAACGAATAAATTTGTTTAGCAATCGTTTGTGACATCTTCAACCAAGAAATACATACCAGATGCTCGAAAGCAGCTAGTTAACCGGAAACTAATTTGTACGACTGACTAAAACCTGTTGCTACTGTGAAATCTGTTTGTGATCGTCAAACTTGCGCTGGTCACGACTTGAATATTGCGCTGAGAACGGCACTTTCTCGATCAAACCATTGAAATATGCAGCTTAATATCATCAGCAAAAGAAATTGTCCGCTATTTTAAGCAAAATTTAAGCATAAATTGAAGCAAAAATTGAAGCAAGAATGCCCAATACGATGGAATACCTACTATTATATGCTATTGTCAATGGACACTAATTATGACAGTGTTTAAACGTATTTTGTGCGAATAAAAAAGATGGTAAACTGTCATCCTTAAAAGAAGCACTCAGGAAGTAGCTCTTATCAATTCTAAGTTGTTTTGTGGAAGCCACCTATATTCTCTCTGAAGAATCGTCACCAACCATTAATCTCGTCATTCCCGTGTACCAAAAATTGCTTCGAAAGCTTAACAATTCTCAAGACGATGATGGATGCGCAAGGACTTGACACGATTTGTACATGAAAAATGTATGCGGAAGTTAACAGCTTATCACTTTATAGCAACCTCACCTGACCCACGACATTATCATCGAATTGATGTAAAATCAAAGCGCATTGCAAAACAATAAATACTGCGTCATCTTGAAGAACTTCCCATCACTGCATGTCTTCCAAGAAGAAAGCCAAAACACGTTCATTTTTTTATTCTGGCTCAGATAGTGAAACCCCTTATGCAGCTACATTGGCAAACGAATTTGACAAGTATGTATCATACATATCTACATTGTGCATCGACACGGCTAAATTTAACTTGCTAAATTTCTGGAAGAATTCGTCATTTTCAAACTTAAAAATCATTGCGCGTTGTTACCTTGGAATAGAGGCCACTGAAACACAATCTGAATGATCTCTTAGCGCCGCCGGGAACACGATTACAACAAAGCAAATGAAGTTGACAACAGAGAACATAAACGAGCTTGTGGTGATTAGGTCAGTTAAGAAAAATATGCGTGTAGCACCTCTTATATATTTTTCATAGGTGCTTTTTTGTTTTACTTTTTTTGTTTTATTTTTTTGTTTTTATTTTTATTGAACTAACGTTGTTTTTTGTTTGAATTATACTCTGTTGTTTGTAACAATGGACTATCATTACATAATTACATTTTACATATATGCTAATGTATATATATATATATAATGTAAAGGTATTCCACCATTATCATTAAAGAGGACGGGCCAATCGCGGGGGGCCTAATATGTAAGCGGGCGGGCAATAAATTTTAAACGGGCACGATCGGGCTCGGGCCGATATAAACCACGGCCGCAAACCACGACTTAAGATTCCTTGCAGACACTCTTTTTTAAAACTTGTGCTTCTATTCTCATTTATTTCATCTGGGATAAATTTGATCGATACATTGATATATTTAGAGCCGAAAATTCAATGCCCAAAATGTCCAGAAAAGTTCTTCACAAAAAAACAGCTTAAAGCGCATCTACCAATTCATGGTAAGATTTTAGTCTCATGGGTTAGTACTTTTCATTAATATTTGGAGGTTGAAAAGTATATGCTACTCAACATATTATGGTGTGGGCTAGGGCCCGTACCGGGTACGGACAAGGGTGTAGGGGCACGGGCTTCTATACAACGAGCATACGGGTTCCCAATATAGAGTGATTATTTTTTGTTGTTCCAGGATAATAATTCTTAAAACCACTTGTTTGTAGTTTATATTTGATTCATATCCATTTACTATACAAGAATTCTATACATTTGTGTATATGTACTTCGTGTAACACTAACCTACATGTAAATGTATGGCTGAAATTATTACATTTTACATCAAATATTTCACTAAGCCACATAAAACTAATGGTCTTTATCCACTTTAAAGGGTTCCATTTTACAGTCATGTTCTGATAATTGCATTTATTGATAAAATTACAGTATGTACATGTACATGTAGGTACACTCATTAAAAAATTTCTTGTTTCTAAGAAAAAAATATCTGGAAATTTTATGGAAATATTCAAGGAATATCATCTTGAAATACAAAAATTGAGTCATTGTTCTCTTGAAATAGTACTCTCGAAATTTCATTTTAATATCAAGAAGACAATTTTTAGTGTAATATGTAAGAACTAATATCTAGAAAATAATTATTTCGAAAAAAATATATTTTAATGATGCACACAACGCAGGGTCACTTCTTTGTGATAGTAGTAGTTCAAGATTTTACTAGTGTTGTACAAATTTCATACTCACAATCTCCCAAAGCAAGCACAAAATTTCATTTATGCAAATCAGTTAATTTAATGTGACGAAATTTCCTTGTATATATGTGTTAAAAATTTGCAAATAAATGTGGATTTTGCTGAAATGTACAAATATATTTTTGAATAAATATAAATAAATGCTTGTACTAAACTAATTACTAACTATTGCCACTGAGATCAATTTCTCATAAACTATTCCCATATATCATTATTGAATTCGAAAAGGTTTTCAAATAAGAAAATTATATTTAAAAAGTAAGAAATTATTGTTCAACTTTTATAAAAAGAAATTGATTTACTAGAAAAATAGATTTTTTCTAATGTAAGGAGCGAAAGTTGGTAACTTCCATATCGTTTGATTAGAATTAATGTAATATGCTTATTATAAAAAGTCATACAAACAGTGCAGTATAGTGTTGATTTAAATTCTTTTCATTCAGTTTGATGTATTGTCAATTATCGTTATGAGGTTTGCTGCAGGATTTGTCAATGAATTGACAAAACTTGTTGATAAATGTACTGGAAACGGAACTTCACTATGACTTTAAAGTTGTAAATTTAAACTTCTCAGTAATTTTACCAAAAGTGCTTAATTTGGTCCTTGTTATAACGGTTTAAGTATGCATGTACAATAGCACACTTGAGGTTTTCTTGTTGCTTCAAGCTATTATATTTTAACTACGGGAATAACGGACTTAAGATACGGTTACGGACAAACCTACGGGCGTATTTTTATGTCTACAAAAAACGGATCGGGCACGGGCCCTACCCTAGGTTATGGCATAAATTTTTAAAGTAAAATTGTGAAAATTTTAAATTGCAAGCTTTTATTTGTTGTTTTTCTGATAAATATGGCACTATGACTAGTAAGGCTATCTTGCTATGTGGTAAGTTGTCTCATGTTTTCGTGTTCAAGTGAGAAATTGGGTTTAAATTCTATAAGTACACACGTTATATGACTATATAAAAATGCTATTGTTTACAAAATTGAAAATGTTTATATATATTTTCACTTTTGCGTCGTAGAGTATAGCTGAACAAAAAAAAATTATGTAGAAAATGAGTGATAGTTGAAAACTGAATACAAATGTTCAACAGCCTCAATTTTATTGGAGAATTCAGAGAAACAATTTTCCAAAATTTTGATTCCTCTTGCAATGACAATGAGTGCTTTTGAAACAATTTGAGATCAGTGGTTGGTTTCTCTATTTGCTGTGAGGCCTATTACTTCTACACTACTGATAGAGGCTCTCCAAATTGTTTTCACTAAATAATAATCGAAGAGACCTTTTTACACATCTCATATTAGAAACACGCAAAATTGAATATTGCAAAAGATACATTTTTATGTAGAAATAAATATATTTTTTCTGAATTTTATAATGAATGGATAATAGCCACTTAAAATTACGTTTAGATCCTCAGATAAAGTGTCCTAAATGTAAAGACAAGTTTTTTACAGAGGAGGAGCTAAATATTCATCTTCCAATTCATGGTGAGTAGTAATTTTTTAAAATTACTTTTTTAACAACTTTTTTTTGAAATATTATATATATATAAGTGTTAAATTACTGAGCATCATAAATACGACCGGCTTCGATTTAAAATCTTTATCAAATTTGGAAGGGTTTAAATGATATATATATATATATATATATATATATATA
>CABFPE010000300.1:918416-934948 GCA_900660155.1 Hofstenia miamia
TATATATATATATATATATATACATGTATATATTGCCTGCACTAAAAATATTGAAGTTATAATAATTTTTTGTTTCTTCATTAAATTTGATTTGACTTTTTTCTTAATATATAATGATTCTGCAATTAATGGATAATTAGTTTTAAGTAATATTTCAAAATTTTCTTTCTTAATTCGATGTTGATGCTGGTGAATTTCTGAGTTTAGATGTCCTAATAGATGTTCATGAATTCTTGTAGCAAAATGTCTGCGTGTCTCTCCAATGTAAGATTGTTGACAATCTTCACACGTATGTTTGTAAACAAGTGAAGAAGACAGCAACTTTGTTACAGGATCTTTGTTTGTTAAAATATTTTGAGTTTGTAATGATGTTAATATTGGTGTTATTCTGGATTTATTTAACTTTAAATTTAACGTCTTTATTCTTGATTGGAGCACTTTTACTTTGTCATTAATGAATGGAAGTTTCCAATATAATTGCCTTAAATTTGTTTCTTCATTTGATTCAGCTTGGTTGTTATTTATTTTCCTTAATAAAATTACCTCATCTACATGTCTTTTAATTAATCTGTGAGGATATCAATTATTTTCTAAAATCGTATAAAGGTGGTTAATTGCTTCAATAAAGTTGTTATAATTTGAAGATGCTTGGTTTGCTATTTCGATTAAACATTTAATTTTATATTTCTTATGTTTTATATCACATTGCGATTGATAGGGATATACATCCTGTATTATGATTTCTTCAAGGCATAGTTTGTTTTCTTAGATTGTTTAATAGTATCTTTTAGTATAGACCTTTCTTGAAATGTTCACTGTATGGTTTCAAATGTTGTGGTATTGATATTGAAAGAAACTTTGGGAGTAATTTGAATGGAAAAATATTTACAATTAACTACACTTAAGTGTAGTTAGTNNNGGGGGTCAGGGTGTACTATATAACGCGGCCATGAAAGTTCATACTAGCCTTTTTATGAAGAGACCAATGCGGTATACGAAACTCTGGAAAAATTCTGTAACATAGTTTTGGCGCTATGGAGCACTATTCTACCGAAATTTACAAAAATGCATATGTCAGCTATTGACACTTAATTTTTTTAGTAAATACAAAAACGATAACTAACTCATATAGTTCTGTCGATTGCTCATAAAATGGTGTAAAAATTTTGGAAATCAGATCAAACTTGAATGAACTATATCCTCCCAAATATGGAGTACTGTCAAAAAATGCCAATGCTTGAAGTTTTTTGCAACTTTCCCATTCAAAATACGATCATTCACCTCCTTTACAAAAATACAACANCTGCATATATACAACCCTGCTTATCTTTACTACTGTAGTTAGTTTGATAAAGATTTTAAATCGTAACCGGTCGTATTTATGAAGCTTAGTAATTAAACACATATATTTATTCAAAAATACTGACATCTAGTGAAAAAGACAATTTTGGAAAATTAAGATGTCTATTGAAGAATTCAAAGAGAACAATTACGTATAAACTTCATTAACGAATGTATCTCATTAAAATTAATATAGATACACACATATACGGGCTTTAGATACTATGGGATTTGTATCCACCGCCCACACTTCCGATTTTCTATAGTATCCAGCGCTTTTTTTGAAACAAGCGAGAATAATTCATTTTATCCAAAAAATTTGCATTTGGAATAAATAAATAAATATATATATATATATATATATATATATATANACTAGCCTTTTTATGAAGAGACCAATGCGGTATACGAAACTCTGGAAAAATTCTGTAACATAGTTTTGGCGCTATGGAGCACTATTCTACCGAAATTTACAAAAATGCATATGTCAGCTATTGACACTTAATTTTTTTAGTAAATACAAAAACGATAACTAACTCATATAGTTCTGTCGATTGCTCATAAAATGGTGTAAAAATTTTGGAAATCAGATCAAACTTGAATGAACTATATCCTCCCAAATATGGAGTACTGTCAAAAAATGCCAATGCTTGAAGTTTTTTGCAACTTTCCCATTCAAAATACGATCATTCACCTCCTTTACAAAAATACAACATAGAAAGATCTAATTATTGGTGCATAGCATGATAAAATTGGATAATGGCATATATTAAGAAAATAGCCATCTTTAGGTAGACTAAATGTTATGAACCAATCAATTCTACGGAATATAATCTTGAAACGCATTGAATGTTTTAGGTGACAACCAATTTTCAAGTTGATATCCCAAGGACTTTCAGCTTAATTGGGTAAAATAGCAATTTTCTTAATATATGCAAAATCCTCTTTTTAATTAATATTGAAAAATTATCCCCACATGTGGCAATGCATCATCCTATATTTTCTTCAGAAATTAGATGCAGTATTAAGTCAACATTTCAGTATCATTTTATTTGTGACTCCTCCAGTAAAAGTAAGATTGAATCGAAAGTCTTCCCTAAGAATCTTTCCAGACTGCCACTTTAGAAGAATAAAAATGGCGTGCTTAAGCAATAATAGCTTGATCCTTGCAAATCTAAACCCGACACAGCTCCATCTAGGAGCAAATTGTCATCCTTACCCAGTCAACTTTTACTTCTTAAATTTGGTTTTCTTTACAGTAGTAAATTTGAATCAATTGTAGCTAAG
This sequence comes from Hofstenia miamia, assembly GCA_900660155.1. NCBI lineage: Eukaryota > Metazoa > Xenacoelomorpha > Acoela > Hofsteniidae > Hofstenia > Hofstenia miamia. Next base: position 921,045 of record CABFPE010000300.1, read on the forward strand.
GTACCTCATTGATAACAAAGATGTATTGATTGAAAGGCCTATAATTTTCCAAAGTTTTTCTAGTGTATTTGCTGTGGTACTTAGTTTCTTGTTGCTTTCACGTCGGAATAATATTTTGTGTTACTTTATATTTTGTACGAACTAATTTCACCAATTCTGTGGTGCTTACTGTTTCACTATACGAGCTTTACAAAACTTTTTATGTTATTCATTAAAGAAACATATATTTAACCTCAATAATGATTACCCAATTAAATATCTTAATTCGCACATCAATCGAAAGTAAATATTGAAAAACACAATTTACAAAGACATTTAGAAATCACACAAAATACATAGAACTTAATATAAATCATCTACCAATAAAACAAAGCTAATCAACTATTTAAGTGTGGAAATAGACAATGACTTAAATTTTGAACAATTCTTTATCATCTTCGAAACATTCCAATTACATATTACAAACAATTACTAAATGCACTCTGCCTATCACGTTTCCAATACTGCGCTAATTTCTATTTGACCATATAAATTCAAAATATCGTATCCTGCTGTCTAAAACTTTCAATTGGTCTCTTAAAATACTCAATTTACCTCAAAAGCATGATAATGCATACGAATATCCTAGCGTAGTGCCCATGCACGTGTTAAATTTTACAACTATAAATTCTTAATTACAGTAGGGGCCAAAATTTCTTGAAAATTACTTGGAAATTGATTAACTTAATACTAACTATTGAATCTTTGTTTTTTTGTGTGTACGCATTGTAGTCTTTTCTATCCTCACTAAATACATTAGCTGTTCATTTTTGCCGCATTTTACTAATCAATGTCAAATATTAAATTGTTTATTCAATAAATAAACAATTTTCTAAAAAAAACTCTATTTGTTTCAAGTAATTTTTCCCTACTGTAAGTGCCGTTTCCAGTAGATTTATAAACAAGTTTTGTCAATTCACTGATAAATAGTGCATCAAACGTCATAATCATAACCATACTTGACGACACATCAAACAATATGAAAACAATTAAATTGGAACTACACTGCACTGCTTGTATGACATTGTAGAATAAGTAAATTACATTAATTCGTATACTGAACTTAATAAATTACGTTACAATATAATGTACATAAGCACTATATTTTTATGAATGCAATATGAAAAGATGACAGTGAATTGGAACTCTTTAAAATTGATGAAGATAATGAATTTTATGTGGCTTCCTGTATTATTATATGTACTATGTTGTAATTTTTTACTGATAAATCTGAATGAAAGTTAGTGTTACCCGAAATACATATATATACAGATATAGAATAAACCTATTGTACATCAAACAAATTATTTTTGGAAGCATGATCCACAAACAACAACAACAAGTAATCATTCAGTGCTCGTATGTCCGGCCCGTACACATTTGTCCGTGCCCGATACCGTTCTTATCCTAGCGAATGTCGATTAAAATATAAAATATCTCCTTATAACCAAATTCAAATGCATATGTTATCAATTTATTTAAATTCAATTTCATTTCTTAAACAATATTTTAAACTAAATCAAAAGTTTTTGTGCTTATGTAAACATTCTAATAGTTTTCATCGCACAACAACTAAAATATGGAATAACTTAGACCATGAAATTAAAAGCTAAATAAATTACAAGAAATTCAGAAAAAAATGTGCACAGTCCTCTTTAATAGAGAATACATGCTACACTCATTCGAAAATGTTGTATAGTGCTAGAAAACCACGCACACGCACTTACACACATTTTACTTTGTTAATGCATTTAGATTGTAGTTTGTAGCTTTGTACTTGTTATTTACAACAATAAATTTGTTTTGACTCTTTTGTATTGATTAATATACACAAATTATTTCTAGTAAATTTTGTTAATTTTCTTAATTATTGTTTCACTATGAAATTTGCAAATCATATACGTTTAGATCCGAAGATCCAATGTCCAAAGTGTCCAATGCTTTTCCATCGAAAAGATCAACTTGCTGCTCATATGCCTGTACATGGTAAGTCATGTATGGAACACTATTCAATTTTGCAGATCATCTTCAAGTTTCAAGTGTAGCTTAGTATAAACCAGATTGTAAAGTCAGTTGCAAATTTTTAAAAATTGATCATAAAACAAACTCATCAAGTATATTTGTGCAAATATTGAATAATTTTTGGACAGTAAGAGGTTTGACCTTTGCTCTGGATTGCCTCTCAAAATTATATTTGATGGTAAACTATAATATACTTGCAATATATCTACCTGATAATCTTGAAATGAATTGAATTTCAATAAGCATACCTCAAAGCTCATTAAAAACTCTCATTGTTCTAAAATGTACACTTTCAATTTTAGACTTTTCACGAAAACAAATATTTCAGGATTACTATCAACTTCGAGCATTTTTACTTCTAAATTTTGATTTGATATCAGCAATTGCTTAGTTTGGTCTTCAACAGGCTTGGTCCTAAAAAATATTTTTTCAAAAAATTGTTAAAAAACGACTACTTATTTGCAAGTTATACAAATATAATATTTTTGCAAAAAGTGCAAAGATATATGAGGTACTTCACAAAAACTTTAAGGTATATATTTATACACATGAAAGTTAATCTTCCTAAGACAACTTTGTTTCATGTGAGAGGAGAAAATTTTTTTAAAAAAACATTTCTATCTTATGAAAAAACACTACAAAATTATTTTTTATTACAATATTCACATAAGACATTCGCAATTTCATATAGTGCTTAGATAGTTTTTAAAAAGGGAGAGAACGGCCGTCCCCCCTAAAACCGCCTGTTCTTCAATACATAACATATATTTCGAATTTGATTTGGTTGATAAGATCTATATAAAAAAGGAGTTTGTAATTAATTTTAACTTTAGATCCCAATGTGTCCTGTCCGAAATGTGATGAAACGTTTTTCACAAAATCTGAAATGGAGGAACACCTAGTTATTCATCGTAGTATGATGCTCTTACATGACACTTAACATAGCAAATATTTAGAATCTCCACCAAGATCGCCGACACCAATACCTCCAGAACTCCCGCTTCCAGATGTAAGCTATATGTTTACTATTACAGATCCTAATTATGACAAGTCTATTAAACAAACACGTACAACAATATTTTCGATCCTCCATCAGATATAGCATAAATTATTAAATACATGCATACATTTAGATTTTGCAAATGTTGGACCAAGTTTTAATTGAGTTCAGTATCGCAAATATTTTTTAATTTTTATATTCAATTATAAAAATTGATTGCATTATATATGAAAATATTAAACCTTCCGTATAATTTCTATTATTTGACAGTTAAGCATATTTTTAAAGCTTGTTATACAATCATATTTAACTTTAAACTGTCCATGTTCCTTATAAAATACAAGGTGATTTTCAAATTTATCAAACAACTTTTTCCAAGCCTGAGATACGGACATACTATTATTGAATATGCTCAAACAAACTGATGGAAATTTGTACAAAAATGTATCGTTGTAGCTGAGGTACTTGAAATATTGACCATTTTTCATTCAAAATTTCAATTTTTTAAAAAAGTTTCAATTTTAACCATTCTTAATGTGCATGTAGATTTATTAGTTTGAGAGTTATAACCATTTGTAAAATTTTTAAGGAAATCATAAAATTTTAAAAAATTTCAATGCAGTTTAGGGTTAATGGTGATGTGCCCTATTATAACTGAGAGGCATCTAAAACTATCCATAGTTTGAGAGTGAATAGATCAAAGCTATTGCACTTCCTATAGTGACACAATTTCATTCAATCGGCAAAACTTCTCTCGAATTGGATAGAGTTCTGTCAAAAGCCGTTTAGCACTAACTAGCTATGAAAAGTGACTAAAATTCAATATCACACAAAGTATCTATTAGTGCTACTTTAAATCTATCTTTGTCGAAATTTCACTTTTGTCAGAACGAATGTGATCCAATTTACGCTATTTAGAGATAAAATATCCAAGATAAAAAAATATTTAGCATATCAAAGTCGAAAGCTAAATCTAACTCTCCAAACAACGCACTGAGTTGCAATTTATTGCAATTACCGTAACTAGATATTAGATGCGTCTATTCTCACTATACTAAGTACTGTGCCAACAATCAATGACATAAATTGAGCATAAAGTTTATTACATTTAATTCATCTAAAAGCTTCACTTGGTATGTTTCTATATTTCTGGGTGACAGTTAGATTCACACACATATTTAGTTGCCGGAGTCACCAATTGAAAAACCTGAAGAAATTCCTGAAGCCTCGCCCATAGAATCTGTACGTATTTTGTTTAATGAACTAAGTATTAATAATTTTATGAAGTCAGTGCTTTGAATGTATCTTGACTTGTGGCTTTGCATGTTCATCTGCACTCACTTCGCAATACGTTGTGAATTTATATATTATTTCTAGCCTTATTTATAATTCAATTTCTTTTATTTCTTATTTTAACTTAAAATACTCGTCCATGATTAAAAAATTTACGGCATTCGTAGCAGAATTACAAAATTTTGAAGTTCTCAATAAATTTTAAGCAAAATTTAAAATTAGTGTTTAAACGACAGTTCTGGTTTTCTCTTCAGAAGTCATTAGTGATTAAATATGTTCTTTTAAAATTCATATCTTTGCATATAAATTAACATTAATATCAATTTAAGGAACTTAGATGGACATTAAATATTTAGGGAAATCAATTAAATGAAATATTTAGAATTCTCCGCCTGAATCACCAAAATTAGAGAAGCGCATCTACAGACGAAGAGTGTAAGCAATTCTACAATATTGATTTTCCTTGTTTTTTAAATAATTGATATTTAAATAAATGATTTTCTTTGGTGAGCACTGACATAAATAGAGAATAAAAGAGCGATCATACATTTACTTTGCCATCGTATGCCTCTATCAGTCCAAAAATAATTTGTGAAGATGGATTGCTTGATGTTTTTCTAATAACTTTCAATACATATAGGTCAGTTCTTTCTTTGTGCAAACTTTGGTTTGCTATTAATTCCAATGATTAATTAAAGTTTTAACTGCGATATCGACTAAATATAGGTAACATAATCACATTTCATTTCTCAATTATTTTAACATATATAACTATAAAAAAATTGTTTTAGCAATAAATTATTCTTTCTGATTGGTTATAGCCCATGCTAGTTACACAACAGACTAATATAAAATTCTTAACCCAACTCGTCCAAGCCCTAAAATATAAAGATGTAAAAAATAAATTTTCATATAAAGTTCTATTGATTTTCAGAAAGATTAGTTTCGCAACAGTTTTAAGTGGTAGTCTATTTCTTAGTAGTGCAATGGTAGCATTCCTAGAAACGTGTCCACCCTTAGGTCGGGTCAAGTTGGGTCAACAAACCAAAACCCATAATTCATGATGTACATTCATTGACATTGATCCTACATTAATCCTATTTCAATTGAATTTGTTATAATTATATTTAATATGATACCAAATTATAAAGAAAAAGACTTTTTCTTCATTACCGTCCGGGTAGAGTCGGATCAGAAACTTTTCGGGCCGGGGCTAAAATATTTTAAGTTAAGTCAAGAAAAGTTAACCGTTTCCAGCATGGATGGTGAGGTCTCCAAACTATTATGACACTCACTTTTGGATGATTCTTCTAGTTGTAAACACATTTCTTGCTATTGCAAACCCTGCCTATTACTCTACGCCATTTAAGTATAAATGGGCACTATTTTGGTTGGTCACAGACAAGAGCGATCTATNGATATATATATATATATATATATATATATATAGCGTTATATATATATAATTCAAAGTGACCTGACCCTATTCAATCATAGCTTTATGATATGTGACCCGACCCAATCATAATATTAACACATGTTACCTCAACCGATCCATCCTATTTAATCAAAATAGTGAATCAAAAGTTCAGGTTTCGGGTGGACCCGAACAGTTTACAACTCCCATAGTTATAGGGAAGCAAAATCTTTATCTGCTAGAGGAAAGGGTTTCAAAAGCAATAAATAATACTAGAATATTAAAGATATATTTATAAGCTAGGCTATGGCCCTTTTCATCGATTTGCTTGAAGTACATTAAGGCTATTGATTTATAAGAATTTTTTGTCTATTTCTTCTATTTAATATCTATCTATGTATTTTTTGAATCAGCAACCTTCATGTGGATGTACAACATGAATTACAACATAGTATATAAAATATTACAATAAGCCACATACAATTAATTGCCTTCCTCTGTACAAAAATATTAAGAAAACTTCTTGATAAATTATGGTAGAATAATTAACGTTAACTTCAGGATCAGTATAACAGAGATATATTTTCTGTGAAAGCACTCACTAAAAATGTTTCCACAAATTTGGAGGATTTATAGAAACAAATGAAATTCCTTGCGACAATTTTGTTGGAAAACACTCGGTAGATTTGAAAATTTGTAAGCCTCTAATTACATTGCAAAATCTATCAGAAAACTAAAGCTGTAATAGGATTTAACAGATTTTATTTCAGTCATTGTTATTTACATATAATGTATGCATATGGGGAAAGTTCTTCATTCCAAAATAATTGTCTTTAACATACATCTATAAACTACCCCATTCATATGACAACTATTATTATGTATTAGATATCGTGATTTTGTACATTGAGCCTTTTTATTCTCAATTATTTGAATTGATGATAAATCACTTACAGCAAAGCAGCAAACAAAGGTTTTCAAAAATTATTGATATTTGACTTGTAATTGAATTGATAGAAAATGTCTGCTTGACATCTTCAAAGTCAGCTAAAATATTGCTTTGCAATAGAACAAGTGAATGCTATTATTGATCATGTTTCAGTTTTTAGATAGAGAAAGTAATCTATATTATTCTATATAATATTCATGTGTTTTATAAATCGAAAATACAAGCCAGCGTCCCTGACCAAAATTATGGATTTTTTTAAAAAAGTTATTCAACATCAGACGCACTTATACAAACAACAAAAAATGGAGAACATTATTAGATTCTAATAAATTTGTTGCGATTGCCTGTCTAGATCTCTCAAAAGCATTCGGTTCTATAAATTATGAGATATTAATAAAAAAAATTCTTAACAGTGCTAATCTTATATCTAATTTCTTAAGTAACAGACGTCAATGAGCTAGGTTAAATGGTACTTTTTGAAACTTGGTAGTCAATCAATAATGGTTTTCCTCAAGGAATCCTACTAATCTTTATGAGAATGACATGAAGGCAATTTTGGACAGTGAAATAACACAATACGCCGAGGATACATCTATTCTTCTATGGAAACGAATTCTTAGATAGCGCAGTAAAAGTTATTGAATCGAATTGTATGAAATTGAGCAACTATTTTAGCATGAATAGATTTCGTATTAACGTGACAAAAAAACTCAATTTTGCATAATGCAACCTTTTAGAAAAAAACGGACATCTTTGACTACTCGAATAACTTCAATGATGCATCTATTACACCTGTTAATAAGCTTAAGCATCTAGAAGTAACAATAGATTCAAAGCATAATTTCATATCGCAAATAAATATTTTAATTAAAAACATGGCTTCTGGTATTAGAAAGATATCCTATGTTTCCCAACAGTTACCCCCAATTGCAATAATTCAAATGTTTTATGCTTACGTTACCAGCAATCTAAACTATGCTAATATCTTATATACTAATATACACAGCCTAATGATAAAAAAGCTTCGAGTTCAACTAAAATGGGCATTAAATGTTTGTAATAAAAACTCTTCTAAAACAAAAGAATATATTTCTAAATCTATTCTTTTTCCACAAGAGTTAATTATTTACAATATTATTATTTACTTCTTCAAATATATTAGCAAAATTCTATCCTACAACGAGATATCATTTTTGACACACTGTCAAAACAAAATAAGCGATCAAAAATTATTCACGTGTTAAATTTAATAAAAATATCATGAGTCAATCCTTTATTAATTATGCAATTTACAACTGAAATAAATTACCAAAGGAAATGAAAATAATAAACAACTTAAAAAAATTCAAGAAAAAGCTAAAGTCATTCATACTCAAGCAAAATATTATATCTGGTAGATCTTGGATAAGATTTAAATTTTATAATAGCGTCTACACAATAAATCGCAATAAACTATTCGGATTCAGTAATTTCTCATTTGTTTTTATTCGTATTTTGTATGTGCTTTGAAGTTATTAATGACGCTATTCCTTTGAAAATCAGTTTTATATTGCAAAAATTCAAATGAATATATATTATCTTATCTTATTTTATCTAAACGTCACTAAAAATACCGTCCAAAAGCATAGACACTTGTGCTGTAAGTAGTAAATTCTCTCATATGTTTTCAGTTTTACTTTTAGTAATTACAAATTATTGCCTAAATGTGTGTAAAACCCTACAAATTATTAATATGGATGGTGAATAAAAACTAATTATTTAAAACACTGTAACTCTTATCTATAACACTAGTGATAAAATTGATTTGATGAGGCCAATTTAAACTGTTCAAACATTTTTCAACTAATTAATTTCATACTCAAATTGCAGTGTGCATGTACATGTTGTTATTTTGGTGTTGTGTTGTTTATAATTTTTTTGTATTTACATGCCTGAATTCTCGTCATTTCACAGAAAATTGGATTTATAAAAAGCTTCGTATTTGTAATTGTTCATACTTGAATTTAGTCCGAAACGTAAAAGAGTTCGCCGACCAATTATGGCTCAAACTGAGAAGGAACCTGAACCGGTGGCTGATCCTTTGGATTTTCTGGCTAAATATTGCATCGTTGTGTAAATGTTTATTTTTGTCTAAACTTATACATGTATTACGCTTACATGAATGTTTTTTGCAAATGTATTACGATAAAATAAAAAGCTTTAGCAAATTAAGTTTTTGGGATTTTAAGATACAGTATGCCATTTTTATTTGGTATTAGTAATATTTGGTTTGAAACTAGCGAGGTAACAGCACCAAAAATAGTTTTTGAGATTTTTGTAAGAAGCTTTGATCTTTCATTACCGAACTAATTGTCACAAACAGCGCAAACCTATATCTAATTTATGAAGCTTATTTTTAGGAAATTTCAATAATGTCACAAATATAAGAACAGAGGTGTTCAAAAATTAAGTGCTCTATTATTTTTGGAACAAAAATTATAAATAGATAAATGCAATATGCACACATATTTCCCAAAGTTTTTCCTGCATTGCAGCAATTGTAATTAGTGTGTTTCATTTTGGTATATTATATTGTACACTCAAGATAAAAACGGCTACTTTAGAGTTGTAAATAACTCAGATGTTAATGATCTCTCTTCATCGTATAGCAAAAAACCGTTCTACGTAACGGCAAATAGTTACTTGGATTCCATACAGTAACTATAAATGTACTCATTCAAACGTAAGCATTCAAGGAATCACAATTTCGTTTAGAATGACGACTTTTATGTTTGTTAATCTAAGGCGATACTTAATATAACTAACGTTTGATTTGCCAAATTTCATTGAATTTATTACATTAGGAAAACTACAGGCATGTTTTTGATATATATTAGTGCAGTAAGGCATGAACATGATAGGCTTCATATCAATTCAATCCTTTGATTTGAAATCCTAAATAATGAATTTTGAAAATAAATATTTTAGGAAATTATAATTTTCTAAGATTAAAAAACAATCAAAACTTGGATCTCGAACTACTAGTAGTTAGAACAAAAGTAGAGTTTAGACATAAAATATTAAAATCAAAAAAATGTTGTTTTAAGCAAGTATCGAGTGCAAACGTTCTATAAGGCTGGTACAATACGCTTTGTTTTGATTTTAAGTAGGAGACTTGGCTCTAAAAGAACCACGTCGAGAGGAGGTTGTGACTAATCCCTTACGAATGTAATAATGAGTGCAGTTGATACACTTAGTTTTGTTCAAAATACACTTAGCATATTTAATATTTTTAAGCACTTAATTTTCTCTAGTTTGTGGCAAAATAATTTTAAATCCAATAGTAATGAATTATTTAAAAGGAATTAAAAAATGCATCATTATGTACCATTGGCGTCATTTAGCGGCCCCAACATAGCATTATATAAATATTTTGAGTTACTTTGACTTTTTGTAGACACATGCATATATTTATCGCGAATGAAACTAAATTTGATCAAAATTTTATATCAAAGCTTATGGTACAACTAACAAGAGCAGACATTATAAATAGTTGAAATACCTTTAATATTAGTTGATATGTTGCTATCTAAAATAAGTTGGTGCAGCTGCCTGTCTTGATTACTCTATGTTTGGGTAACAATTGATGTCCCTTTGCATAATGTATGCATTACAAGTGCATATTAGGTATTTCCTATGTATCTACTTATTCTCCATTAGCTCCCTTTGATCCTTTAATTATATCGTTCAAAACTAGAGCAGTACTAATATTAGTAATATGTTTTCCATCAGAATTGGAACCCAATTGATCGACTTGAGTTATATGCCTACGTATGACTCACATTACTGGCAAGAGGCTATAGAGACTATAAAGCAGCATCAGAGCCAGAGATCATATCTGGAACAGGAAAAGTGACCGCCAAGTCTTGCCAATTACATACAACAAAACAGATTTCAGGTGTTTGCGTGCGTCTTTCAGTATTGATCGCGCATAAAGGAGACAATGGGACAAGATGGTGCTAATTTGTAATATTTATTACAAGCTAGCTGCCCTCTGCCGCAACAACTACAATATTGGTGAACAGGCCTGTATCGATGAGCAGTTAATAGTGTTAGAGGTCAATGCCCATTTCGAGTTTACATTTCATCAAAAGTTGAAAAATTTGGAATGAATGTATGTGGATGTTGTGACGTGAACTCTGCATACTTCTCAAACTTTGAACTCTACACAGGTGAGTATGGACGTGGTTTTGAAGTGGGCAGTGAGCAGGCATCTAGAGTTGTCTTGTAAGCTAGATAACTTAACATCTTTCTGGTAATCTTATTGAACCTTTAAAATAGTAAGCATTTGGAAATAATACATAAAACCTGAATAACAATCGTGGGGTCACTGAGACCCCATGGTATTTAGCGTAATTATTTTCCGCCGTAATTAGAAGGTTAAACGCTGTTTTCATTGAGAGACTTAATTTATATAAAGTTTTATTGAACAGAAAAATAGGTTGAATACCGTTATAAAAGTCAGTTCTGTGTTAAAATGATCAGGCCTAACAGTATTAAAACAAGTTAATAAATTGTCGAATATTTTTTGAACTGGGAATTTCCCATTAATTTTGAAAATGGAATGAATACGTTACAGGCAGTAAGCATAAATGGCAACTGTAACATTTTAGGGTAAGTAAGGTGTTCAGCACTTGTTCTCATGTTTGCGGTCTATATCAGTACATCATCTGAAAAATAGTCATCATTGCGTTTGTACTCACATTTCAAGAGTGGATATGACTAAATGTGACCAAATTTGCTAGTTAATTAAACATATTAACCTATTTTACATACAAAAAATTGAAAATATTATACTTTTTTAATAAACCTCAAATCATGAATTTATTTTAGACAACCTATTTAGGAAGGACAAGCTTCCCCAATATAAAAGTATTTTCACTAATGCACTGCCAACGCAGTCAGATGAATCCGAAGAAGATGTCTCTTATAGACTGATAAAATATAGACGTGAGATTTAATTTTTAAAATTTCCAAATTCGTAAAAGAAATCGATTCGTGAATTTACATCACACAGCCTGATGACATTTTAAAGGAGAAATAGTTTTTTTCTATTTTTTCAATCAATATTCTCAAAGCCTACTACGAAATTTGGAAATCTTGAGAAATTGACACATCAATTGGTGAACGTTTTCGAATATGTAATGTTGAGCATTACTACCAAAGTATATTGCTGTGCCTCAGTACTTGAAAAGACTAACTATTTTTTTTAAAAATTATTAGATTCTCTCCATGCGCAAAGTTGGTAATCAGGAGGTCCGAAGACCATAGGACAACAACTAGCCGTAACTTTTTGCTTTGTGTTAGCCACCGAAATTCATTGAAGCGCTTCGAAAGTAAAGTTCGAGACGTTCTAAATAGTTTGAAATGAATTAATGTAGTTTTCAAATTTTATATGGTCGTACAAGCAGTGTAGGGCTGGATTAGAACCGGGCTGTAATCTTTTGTCGTTTTCAACCAGACCCGGTTCGTCTCAAGGTCTTCCTATTCTTGTCAGGCATTCCAAAGCATGCGGGCATCGGAGATGTGGTAAATGGGCATGAAGACGGCAAGGCAACGCAATACTTTCTCAGAAATTTTTCTAAATATTTGTGTTTTGCACATGTTTTTATTAAATTTTTCTTTTCGATGTAATTGCGTTTGATTGCAAATATAAGATACCTTGCGAATTTTAATCTAATCTATTTTTTATTTTTCGGACCTCTTTTAAGGTTTTTGTTAGAAATCAGACTCAATTTAGGTGACTCGTCTATATTTAATCGAAGGGCGGATTTCAGGCATTGTGGAGAATGGAAGGGCAGGCATCACCCAGAGAAGACAATGGGCGGGAACAGGCCATCCGGCGTTTTCTAACCGGGTCGAGCACACAAAAATTTATCACCCGCAAAACACTAGGCCAGACCCTTTTTATATAGGTCTGTTCGGAAAGTTTTTGACAGTATACTTTTTTACTTTTCTCGGCAACTAAACTTGATAGAGATCTAAAACTTTCAGTAAATATTCTCTATAGATATATGAATGAAAATACTGAACAGGAGATTAAAAAACATAACTCGTGATAATTTCTTTTACTTGATTGATTTTTGCATGGATCTCTCGAAAGTCAAAATTCGTACAATAATTTACTACTGTTGGATGCGTGGCCTTTCTCCAGCTACTTGTGAGTCTGAAATCAATAACACGATTGGAAAAGGCACTAATTGGTCTCAATACAGTTAAACGATGGATGAACAGCTTTGCAGGTGGTAATTTTGATACAGAAGACAAGGAGAGATCAGGACGTTCAAGCCTCGACATTGAAGATGAAATCCAACAGTTGCTGCATGATAACACGCAAATTACAACGAGAGACATTGCCCAAGAAATAGGTATTTCAAATAGTACAACTCACAGCCACTTGGTTCCAAATAAACATGGTTATGACAATAGCTTTCCCAATAAATTAAAAATAGGTGATATACTGTCAAAAACTTTCCCAACAGACCTATATATGTTAACTTAATGAAATTATATAAAACAATATTTAAAAATCTTTAATAGCGGATTTCACTGCAGAGTTTAACAGTTTCAACAATTGTGAATGGATCATTGAGTATAAATACATCATATATTTTAAATTATGACTAATGTAATTAAGAGTTCTTACTCATTTTACAAAGCTTTGAACATTTTGCAAATTCAACCTCGCGGTCATGTTTAAAGTAATTGGTGAAGAGGAAAATTAATCTCTGTTAATATCGTTGTTGTCTTAGAGCCGATACGTTTATATATGCGAATATACCTAGTAAATATGAGCCCCACCACGTACCACACAAGCCCGGTCCAGGTTGAAGCACAAATGTAATGTCTTATTGTGATAACTAGTATCCAGTTTCAAGTACGGTAGATGATTTAAAGTATTTTCATTTTATGCTGTTTGTGTCGTCTCATGTATATGATTTTAGAGCGATTTGTTAATGAATTGACAAAAGTGTTTAAAAGCTACTACAAACTGGACTTTAACTATGATTTTATAGTTGTAAAATTTAACTTCTCGGTGATGTCAACAGAAGTATTTAATTTGTTTTTTTGTCTGTTTAAGAAAGCATGTATAATAGCTCACTAGAGGCAAATATAGGGCGTAGGATTCGGGAAGGAACAACCCA
>CABFPE010000300.1:934961-949292 GCA_900660155.1 Hofstenia miamia
CAGCACAGATGTAATGTCTTATTGTGATAACTAGTATCCAGTTTCAAGTACGGTAGATGATTTAAAGTATTTTCATTTTATGCTGTTTGTGTCGTCTCATGTATATGATTTTAGAGCTACTACAAACTGGACTTTAACTATGATTTTATAGTTGTAAAATTTAACTTCTCGGTGATGTCAACAGAAGTATTTAATTTGTTTTTTGTCTGTTTAAGAAAGCATGTATAATAGCTCACTAGAGGCAAATATAGGGCGTAGGATTCGGGAAGGAACAACCCAATGGGCCTATTTTTATAAGCATTGGCTACGGCCCATCATTGGTATGTGCTTATAGGGAAATCAAATTACGCACATTACCAAGTTTAAATATAGACATTAGGACATTTGCAATTGCAATTAAAGATCATGCAACTAAAAAGCAGCTGGCATGAGATTTGGGACAAGATGTTCTAGAAAATGTAAGAAACAGGTGTACATTTAAATTTTTATAATATGTCTATGACATTTTTAGATAAAAAATATATATTCATTTTTTTATTTAGAAAAAGACGAAGGTGAAATTGACCCATTCAAAGTGGAAGAGAAAAATGAAGAAACGGAAGCAGAAGAGAAAAAACCGAACCCTGCTATGATCGAAAGGAGAATGCAGTCTATTGATTATGGATTTGTAAGTAAATAACTGTGTTGTTAACGACTAAATTTTACATGTAATTTCATGTATATTCTTAGAGCTTGACATTGTTCCCAGGGATAAGAATTTTTTAATATATTGTCTAATTGAAAACTATTCTTTCAGGCTAGTCTAAGATGCCGAAGCTCTACTTGAACGTATAAGTATCGAATTCGAAAATGCCAATATATTGCATGCAAACAATACCCAGTCTCTTAGATTTTTAAATAAAACCATTAATTGTTTTACAATAGCATGCAACATATTAATGATATCTCCAATAGAACAGCTATCGACAAAATTCTGTATCAAGTAATAATATTCAATAAAAGTATTCATTGTAAAGAGCAACTTTATTACAATCAGAGACCCTTCCCCATTTCATTATCACTTTATTTACCTGTTCGGCTCCGGTTTGCAATTTTCACATTTTTCGCTATGTGAGAGAATTGAAGTACAGCTTATGCATGACATCTGTAAACGTTGAGCTTACAGCCTGTGCATAGATATCTGGATGCACATGTATAGACGAAATTTTCATTTAAACCATTAATTTTTAAACCAAAATTGCGAATATACTAAGATGATTACATGCAAAATCATTCCTTAACTGGTAGGGGTGAGGGTTACCCGCTGCCACTTGTTCGCTACAAGCAGCTGTATTTCAAGTATGTGCATGGAGCGAGCCGACTCCTATCTTTGTTTCTCAATCGACCACTCAGTGAATTTGCCCTCTCAAATAGAGAAGGGTTAGTTTTCAATCTCTGTCAAAATATGAATGAATTAAATCTCCCAGTTCTTTCAATGGCAGCCATCAGTGTGATAATAAATTTTTAAATTTTACGTTTTGCTGCAAAAAGGGTTTCATCTATGTTACATACATCAATATTTATGACAACTAGTGCTACTTCAGAACACAGGTAGTTTTCAAGCAAAGATTACACTATGTCGGGGAAAGTGTCCATTTGCTTTGTTCTTCAGTTTCTTTAATATTTTCCTGCAGTGGGAAGAACGTGTGCTGTAAACCAACAGATTTACACACAATATTTGATACACGTTAAGTGCAGTTTAATCATTTCAATATGAATTTTCCTTCATTAATTAAATACAAATTGTATTCAGCCACCTCGATAGCAATGCAGTGGAGTGGTTAGCAAAGTAAACTAGAAAACTATCTTCTTTGTAACAAGGATCGACTATTTTCAGATTCATATCCAATCCAATCCGCAAACAAGACATTTGAGTAATTGCGTAATCTCCTTCACTCACCCTTCCACTCAAATTTAATCAAAAAATAAGCTAATTTATCAATATAATGATTATAACCTGAACCCTAAACCTAAACCAAACTAAATCCCTAACCATAACCCTAAAACCAGCCCTAACCCAAGATATAAACCTAACTTTAATCTAAGTTACCCTAGCCCCAATCTTACCCCAAACCATAAACCAAACATTATGCTATGTTATTGACATGACAGAACTGCTCAATGAAAACATATTCATTCTGATTATGTAAACAAAGTAACTACGTGAAAAATGTGAGGAAAAGGCTCTGTGTTGATTAACTAAACATTGCCAAATCTTATAATTCCTCTCTAAACAAACAAAAGCCGCGTGGTTTATCCACTAATTAGCCTATTAATAGTAGTATATTATAAAAAATTTATAATTCATATTTGAAACTTAAGGCCACAGTTAGACTAGGTGATTGGTTAAAAGTGATCTGTCACTTTTGAAAACGTTGCACGTCTAACCACCCTGGATAATTAGCGATGTGACGATCACAAGGAAATCGAACGCGCACGATTCCTTTGTGATCGTCACATCCCTAATTATCTCCTGTGGTTAGACGTGCGATTCACTCAAAATGTGACAGATCACTTTTATCCAATCACCTAGTCAAACCGTGGCCTAAGGGGGTGATACACTGTCAAAGTTGTGTGTCAAACTTAATTGCTCTGTAAACAGCTAACCGCAAGTTGGAAGGTCAGTGAGGTGATACACGATCCAACTTGTGTGTCAAACTTGCAGATATAACGCGATTTCAACTAGAATCCAAATGTAATACTTGAGTAAAAATTTTATTGTTTTCACTGATATTATATTCTCCTATGTACAACAAACGGAGAAAGCTATCGAATTTCAAAAATGCGATTTTATCAACAGCAAATGCAAATCAAATCGACAACAAATGCTATAGAATTTACATTAATTTCTAGTACTCTTCGAACTTAATTATTTTTTTCAATTTCAATGAACAGATTTTATTAGATATTTTTAATTTAATTTTGGTCTAGTGTATTTTCATTGTTCATTTTAAACTAATTTGCTTAAAAATTTACCATAAGAATGAATAAGTTTTTCTGTTAACTTTTAATTTTATCTGTAATGATCCATTGAAACCGTAACCTAAGTTTTCTGAGTCATAACCAGTGGATACCGTTGGATCGGCTATATCTATGTCTAGATCCAAATCCAGATCCACAGCAACCCTGTTTTGTAGTGCATTGTGTAAAACTAGAACAAATTATTATACAGTTTTGAACTTCAAGACTACCAGCCAGCACTTGGCAGGGTATAGTTCTGTTGTTTTTGCACCGAGGAGACCTGTTTATACCCGAACCCAGTTTTCATCCTAGGTGACAGTCCATAGTTCCGTTTCTTAGAGGTGCACATTAGAGATGGAAGCCGAAACAGACCATTTCGGACCGGTGACGGACCGGACCTGATTATCATTGATTTCACTTCAACGATCAATCCGGTCACTTTGAGGTTTGTCTCTGGTCATACCAGTCTGGGAATTTCTCAAATCTCAAGGTGCGATAGCACGTGAAAGTTACCATAATTATATTAATTAAAATATGATTGTAAGTACATTGCAATTTCAAAAAAGTTTACTTATGTTCACAGTACGGTTGTGAAAAAAGTTTTTAGATCACATATACAATTCACTAATGTTAGTCAAGTCGTCTTTTCTTGAATCAATACATCTGCATAACGTAGTAGTGCCATTGAACATTGGATGTCGATTAGTGTTCTGCGGCCAAGGCAATTTTTTCGGCTGTAGCCGGCGATTTGCCGTTATTTTTTAGACCTAGTCGGGGCTTTTTACTACTATTAATTGAAATATTGCAACTACTACTAATTGAAATATTGCAATATTCAATGCAAATATTAAAACACGCTCATATTTTAAGCAATTGAAGAAAATGTTACTACCTGTTTCAAAATTTTTACCTTGACCAGAATATTTTGATTTTCGAATCACCACTGGTGTTAAGCTCTGCTTCAGGTTAGTAGCCACTAGTGAGTTAGGGGGGACGAAGATCAGGCAACACTTTCTGGACAGCAAAGCTAAAAGCAAAATGTGTTAATCAATTGTTGTAACTTTGCTCTCAATAATGTCGTGAATGCATTCTAAGGTCTATTTTGTCAATGTGTTTAAAAAAATTTTCACGAGGCTGTGCCCAGCAAACGTATCGACCCTTCTTAGGTGATAATGCTGGCTGCAGTCCTGCTCTGATTATTAATTAGGTCTAAAATTATGATTCCAAAATCATTATACCATCGATGTTTGAAAGTAATCACAGCGTGGCATTAATTACTAAAATCTATCATAAAATAATTATTTGAATAGGATTATCAATATTAAAATTTGCAACATTAAAACCATTGGGTGATTTGTTTCGATATATTGTTTTGTTTCTCTAATTGAATAATTAGATATTTAGGGTTAATCCGCTAACTTAAGCCGGTATGCGTTCAGTATGCGTTCTTTCAACTGTACAAATGCATTATGTAATGCAAAACAAATGGATCGAAACAGCAATGCTGGTAACAACCGGTCAAAAGGGAATTGAGCCTATAAATACGGTGAAACCATTTTAAAGCGGTCAAAACTGGTACTTTATAATGTGAGTACCGGACTGGTCATGGTCGCCAATGGAGAGTGCCGCTTCCATCTCTGGTTCACCTGATATCACTATTTAATTCCGTAATTGCATTTGAAGCATTTGATCAGTTAAATTCTAATCAATAACCACTTTAGGCAAGTGCCAAAGAAATGCTTGATCGAATTGCTTTTACCACGAAGTCCATTGAAAAACGAGTGACGAATGTTGCAAAGCGGAAATTAGACTTGGAAAGTAATAATTATGAAAACTATTATTTCTAAGAGTATTAAAAAAAGTTCTGCAAATAAAGCCAATTCTCAATCATCGAGTAAATTCCATAAAAAGGTTGGATACTAAATCTTGTTAATAAAGTTTAAGACAGTGTAAGGACATTTGCAAGATCAACTCGTTGACATAAGTTTATAAATTAGTGTCAAAACTAATTTCATCGTATGATAATGATAATAAAATCGCCTGTCTTTAAAATTGAACTATTGTACTGGGAGGCTTTTATTTTGATAAATAATTTGGATATTACAGATCACATCAGAGCTGCAACCGGATACTGGCTCAGGGATTTGCTGTCTGGTCATTGCAATTTTTACACGGATCTATGGGTCTCATTCTTTATGTCAGATATCTTGAGATTCTAAAAATTCTGTATCCAACAATTATATAAATTCATAATTTACAGGCATTTTCTGTTTTAAACTACATTAGCGCTGCATTACAGTTAGTAAACTAATATATTTAGAATTAAGAATTCAAATGGTATGCAAATTTGCAAGAGTTGAACTGCCCGATATTATATATGACAAAGGGCCGAAAACGGGTAAAAAGGAAAAGAAAGAAAAAGGGAAAAAGAAGGGATCTCCCCTGGAATTACCCACATGGATGGATATGGATCAAGTTGAAAATGTCAAGTCAGACGAGTATGTAATGGCGAGATTGGATACTTCTCTTTGGGACATGGTACGTTAAATTTAATGAGATTTACAGTAGAATACAACTATTGTCATCGCATTGCATACTTAAGGCAATTCAAAAGGGAATTTGTTTCAATATCTTTAATGATTATCCATGAAAGAATTTGTGTTTTTATCAATGCCTTGCACTTTTTAGTGGTGAGGAGAACGAGAAATTTTTCTAGGGTGGGCACGAATTTAAAAAATAAAAACTATATTTTATTACAACAGTTAGGGACTAACGAGCGTTATCTGGAATTTCTCCAAATTTAGTTGTGTTCACAACTAAAATTGACTCGCTTACGGGTGGCCTTAGTTTAGATATTTTTAATCCAATTGTTATTATATGAGGATCAATTAGCGACTTTCAAAATATATAGTTATAATTCATAGCCCTCAATTGCATTGTCACTCTATCTATCTACTATACGTACTTAGGATTCATCAAACATTAACATGCCTGACAATATCAGTCTTTAATGTGAAAGAAATAGTTTAAATCATTATAATCATTTTCACTAATAAGACATGCTCAACAATCATAGATTGACGCGGGTGTAATTTTTTATAACCACATTGCACCGCACCCGCAATCCGCGTGACATTGAAATTCATCACCGACACTGCACCGCAACCCGCGCGGGTAAGCCCGCACTCGCGTCCAGCTTTGTCAATAATGCAACAATACTCACAATTTTCAATACTTATTTAATACCGGTACATGAATGACAGTTGCTAGGCTTGCCACAATGTACTGGCGCCCATGACCACATCTTTCTACTTTTTAGCAAAAAATTTACATGAGCTTTTTAAATATGTGTACTTGCCAATATCGTTTTGAAGCTAATGCGGGCAATGAAATGACTTGTTGCAATAAACGACCATTTTTGTCAAAACTCGTGTAGAGTAAATCGTGATCTAAAAGATCACACACGACTCGTGCTATTCCAACCTCTGATAGAATGATAAAATAACTAGATTTCAAACTCCAAGTGTTTATATTGGAATAGAAAACTTATTGCATTTTTAGTTTATTAGTATAATTTAATTTATGACTGCAATTTATGCCCCATTCTTTTAGATAGCCTCCGATAGGGAAATTGAAGAAATTTCATTACAAATTTGGAGAAGTGAAACACAGCTTCAAGAATTGGATAAGCGCATTGATGAATTGCAGGGTAGATATTGTTACTCAAGCCCATTTACAATTTGAAACGTTGTACAACTTCATAATTAATACGCATTTATAAAATTTTTAATTATATAAAAAAAAGTTAGGATTCTGGAGATTACCTTGTAGTCCAGGAGTTCCTAACATTCTTAGATCAACAATACCAAGAATGTCCTAAATTAATTTCTTAGCAGTTTTGCTTCTCTGTTCATAAAATTCACAATTGGTTTATAATTAACATACATACATTCTTAAAATCATTGAAAAAACAATACATATTTGTAAATGCAACCAAAATAGATGTTTCTTAAAGGCTGGGAAATTTAAATCAGTAAAAGAGAACAGTTTTCATGAATACACTACAGAATAAAGTGCTTGAGGTGAGGATACATGCTGAAATAGAACACAACAACCCTTTAATCTTAACTTCAGGATTGCCAATATTTTTGCAAAAGTATATTTTCATTTGGTTTACTGTTCTTAATTAGTATTTCCTTCTCGAAGACCACACAATAGTAATTTTAGGGCACTCAATGCAAAGTCTGTTAGTGTATGGTGCAAACCACCATAATTTGAAGTAGCACAGCAAGCAAATTAATAAAATTATTATGACTAATTTATTTTTCAAATTAATGTATCTTAGATGTCAAACATTTTGCCATGTATACGAGTATATAATTTTTTCCAGAGCTTATACTGTATGCACAGTTAATATGACAAGCTTTAAGTAACAAGCTTGAGACACTAGAAATCAGTGGGGGTCGAATGAGGGGTACATGCGACCTCTAGTTAGACGGATTTTGTAGCAAAATATCCCCGAAAAATGTCAATTTTTTTAAAAAAACTGAAATATTTAGGAAATTTTGACTATATTTCCTGCAAAATGTATAAGGTCTGGCTTGGTGGGAAATTATCGTAAAAAATATATGCAAGTTAGAAATATCCCCCTATTATGTTATTTTGTTCCAACTCTTCTGCACTTTTAAATAAGAAGTGGACATCTTAAATATATTGCAAAAAATGTATATAAAAATATATTGAATACCCATGCATCAAATATTGACGCTAGTATTTTAACTTTCTAAAGCTAACAGGGTAAATAGCTGTGCTAGAAACAGAACAGATCAAATTTTATCATTCAAACCATATCAGAGGTTCAAATGTGACTCTAATGCAACACAATAAGTAATATTTTCAGGAATTGCAGACTATATAAATTTCTATACAATGAATTTTTCTATTCTTCGAGGAGGACTTTGGAATACATTTTGCTTGCATCCCTATTTATTGCATTGCAACGTTTTTTCTCTTTGAATTACAAAAGGTTAACAAAGTTCAGCAACACATTCTTATTATTCATTACTAATCAATTTATGTATGGTTAGATTTTTATTAAGAAGAACCTGTTTCCCTAGTGGACAGGATAATCATTATTTTAGATTGAGATTCAGAAAACAACATATATGGCTCATGGGATATTTACATTAGGATTAAAGATCACTTAGTCCATTTATGAAAATCCCACAATCAAAGTCTGATATTAAAATTAGAATTCTGTGCATTGCTGCTTGCCTTTATGAAACTAGACAAACTAATCGAGACAGTCTGTTAAAACATATTTTGCTGAAATGATTTTGAACAATGAATTGGGGCTTTGTTGTAATGGTTTATCTGTTTGTATGGATATGTTTGTTGAGAGTCATATTCAAGCATTAATAGCAGTTGTTTTAGAGGAAAGAATTGCTTTGCTGTTCTGTGATAAGGAAAATCAGCTAAAAGAGAAATATCTGTACCCTAAGAGCGATTCATATCGAAGAAAGCAGAGTGCTTTGTATCAAATGATGAATAATGCCCCAATTGATCCAGAACTTGATTTAGACGGCCTTGAAAAAGCGCTTCGTATTGTAAATGAAAATCTACTCACGGAAAAAGAAATTGACTACATATATTTTGTAAGTAATTTCTGGTAAAATGTGCAGGAGAATGGAAACTCGCAAATATTTTTTGTTAACAAAACGTCTTAAAATTTGTGGGTAAAAACAACTTTATTTTGTCTTTCAACATAAAGGAAATTTGATAACTAGCATTGACATCACAGAAAATGCTTTTTCATTCTTACTTAAATCATTGACGGAGAAATTATTAAAATGGTTTACAGTTACCTTTTTTCTAAAAGCCATGCATTTAAAAATCTGTTTTGTAGATTGTATTCAAGAGTCTCTGCAAAATCTGTTTACAACACAGTTCTGCATCTCTCAAAGCAATTGCTGCAAATCTTTTAAATGAGTAAATTTATTTTAACTAAAAACAATTTGGTTTAGTAATTTTGCATATGCTTGCAAATAATGGAGTTGTTTAGGTGCTAGATTTACCTTCTAAAAGTCGAATAAACTTCAAGCTCTTTACTGTCATTGCTTCTCTATCAGAACGAATCCAAATGTTAGAGTACGTTGGTTGAAATAGTTCTTAACTGCAGTTTTAACATCAACTTTTTAGTCCTTTCATTAGAAAATTAATAAACAAGTTGGATTTTGATGCTCTACAAGTAAAATTAGATCGAGCTAAGGAACTATTTGCATTGTTAGCAGCAGACGAAAACATAGAAACTGACGACAAACTTCATTTGCAGACACCACATGGAGCAGTTCCTGCTGATAGACTTGGCCTAGAACTGGCCGCTGGGGGAGTATCCGAAGAAAATGTAAAATATGTAAGTCTTTTAGCCAAAGAAAACTAGTAATTATTACATTCTGCAAACAAGGACTAAAGAATATTTTTTGACATTACCATCAACAAAAGAAAGAAAATTTTAAAATAATTTCTACATTCATTTACAATATGATAAGAGACTACAATTACAATTGCATATACAATATACTACATCTATTTTAATTCCTCTAAATGTATTCCTAACGAAACTATTATTGTGCAGTAAAACATAAAAAATAAATTTATTTTGTATGGATTATTTTTATTGAAAATTATCATTCAAATATAAATATATATATATATATATATATATATATATATAATGTTCTTAGTAGATAAGAATGTGCACATGCACATTTATTGTATCAATTTGGATAAGTTTAATGTTACATTTAGGTTATGGAGAAGTTCACAAGAGAAAAACAGGGTGCTGTCGAATTCCTCGACTACCTAACCTATGTTCCTTTATTTATTGAAATTCATGAAAACATTATTGAATCGCCGCTCTCACTTGAAAGAACTTATTGAGCTTTTGCTTTATTAATTTCTATTGTTGTAAATTGCTACGATCTTTTCTTAGACTCAAGATAAATAGTGAATTTAGGTCTAGCAAATATCTTTCTAGGCACCAAAAGTGTTTTTGTTACCCCAATTTTGTTTAAGTTCTGGTAGTTAGTTGTTAAGTTATATTTTCATTCCTTTCAATATTCTCCCACTTACTACGATGTAACGCAGTTGTCACCTTCTTTTTCTATGGTTATGAATTTTTTTTAAATAATTTTCCTTTAAAAAACTGTATTTTTAGTTCATTTTTTATGTAAAGTATTTGAAGAACTTGGGGTTAAATTGTTGTAAATAGGGATCTTAGATGAATCCTAAGTCAGTATTATGACAATATTTTACATTATAACGCCATGAATATTCTTGATTTGGAGTGTATAAACAAACCTTGTTTTGAAAATCCATTATTAGTAATGATTATCATAATGATTATTATCAATATACATCACTGAAAAAAGAAGCATGCATTTTAAATGTGCAAGGAAAATTTGCCTTAAGAAATGAAGCTAATGCATAAGGATGACTATCATCAAAAGTATTTATGCGAACTTGACTTTCTTTATATACACGATGTTCCAAAATTAGCGATGAAATGCCTTTCTATGATGTATTCATTTCCAAGATAACACATTTCAACAATATTCACAAACATTTTCCATGGCATGCCATTCAGGTCTTCTTGAATTCGTTTTTGCAGTTCTTTTGTTTACTGAAATGAATACCAGGAGGTTGGAAAACATGTACATGTAAACAAAAACAAGGTCAAAAGTTAGAAATTGTTGGTGTCCTTCTAAGTCACTGTTAGTATTGTTCTAAAGACAAAAATTAACAATATCCCAGGCTGTATTGTAAAAGTCCTTATCATTGTCAAATTAAGATTTTTCATAAAGGTATTAGCACTATAAATGTAATTGTTAGTTTTTACTGTTGAGGAAGAAGGAGAATTTCCATGAACATTTCTATATTCACAACATCAGAGAAAATGCTGGACGTGCGCTCCATTTACATGTGTACCAAGGTTCACACGTTTCAGAAATATTTTAGGTGTATCATTTATTCAAGAATAGTAATGAATGCAAGCAGTTGATTTGATAAAAAGTCTTTTGTAACTTAAATAAATGAGATAATTATTAAAAGAAAAATTTAATCTTTTTCCATCTTTGAATTTGTTCACTTCCAAAAGATGGATTGACGATTAACTTCAGAATAATTGTAAATACTGATTCATATCATAATTCTGTTTTTTTCTTTTCAAAAAAAAACAAAAAGTGAAATTATTAGTGCTCATACTTCATGAAAAATCTGAAATCAAAATCAAATTGGGAATGTTGAGTCACCCTATGTATTCAATTTTACAGTTAAAGTATATTTTTTGATTTTCAATAACAACTTCTGAATTTATGCATCATAGAAATTGAATCGCCTAACATGGATTCAGCCAGGGTATTAAGTAAAGTTAAGTATTATAATTTTTTTTCAAGTGCGTATTACTAAGTACTCAAAAAAACAAGTATTTCAAGTAGTTAAGATAAGATAAGATATTCTTTATTCGGATAAATATTAACCATGAACTTCTACAACACTAACTGGACTGGAACAAATGAATAAATAACAGCAACATTTGGCCGATTTCACTCAGTCATTTATTAATTCCGCTCTTCAATTCACTCATAAAAGAGCGGAATTAATAAATAATTGAGAGAAATCGGCCAAATGTTGCTGTTATTTAGTCATTTGTTCCAGTCCAGTTAGTGTTATAGAAGTTCATGTATTAACAATTAGAAACTGGTAATTTATCTGAATAGCGTCATAAAGTAACAAAACTTATATACAAATACAAACAATAGAATAAAGCTCTGTATAGATATAAATTATTGTAAATTTGTATCCTAGTCATGATTTACTCGAGATAAGCTTTGCTTAAGGAATACCATCAATATCAATAATAAAATCTGCAAAATTGCAGCTTGAATTTCTGTGTCAAATTTGGTTCCTAGTGGAGGAACAAACTACTAAAACCAAATCACAATAATACAATGTGTCAAGTCAAACATCAAGTACTTGCAAGTTTTTTTGACAATGTCAAGTTTGAATTTTCACTCACCTCCAAAACTTGAGTATTAAATACTTGGTCAATTCCCTGATTATGCTATATTCTTACTTCTAAATAATGTTTCACTGATAATTCTGGGACAACCTGTAATTAATATGAAAATTTTAAATGTAAGCATTCAAGAAAAAAAGGATTAATCCAGACATTTTTCTAACTCTAAAGACGTTGATAAATTACAAAAACAGTACAAAATAACTTATTTCACACTTAGTCACTCTATGGCGTTATAATTTCAATTATTTGAATGATCCAGATTATAAACTGTGAAATGCTCAAATTTAACTGTAAGCAACTCAAGCATTTTTACAATTTGTGAGGGCATCTACAAACCAATTTTAAGCACTTACAATTCACTAAATAAGAGTATCACAAATCTGAAATTACCACTTCATAATCACTGCATTTAGCAAATTTTCACAGAGGTATCTTTAATTCATGCACTTTCGTGAAGCCAAATGGCGCTATGAAATGGAACTTGGGATCTATTTACAAAAAAACGAATTTGTTGAGACTAATTTTGCTGTCATGGGCTCTTTAACATTTCATTATCTGAGCACATTTTTGCAAAAATTACAAATATTTCTTTTATATATTTTAGAAAAATCCTTTGACTTTGTTCTTATATATTTTTAAAATATTTTTTCTAGGAAAGTAATTTTATAGTTTTATAGAGGTATTAATGCATGAATTATTCTTTGCTTGATTCCTACAAAAACGTGTTTGATATTTCGAGTGTGCGTTTTTATGTGTCAATGTTAAGGGAGTTTATTATTGTCAGGGCTAATTTTGGATAAGATCCTGTACAGTGTTAAAATTGTTTTTATGAACGAAACATTGAAAATTTAGGAAGTGTTTTTTGAATATTTCATGCAATATTATTATTAACAAAATAGTTGATCATTTTAATTGAGTATTCTTTTAAATATCTTGAAAATGAATGTTTCTTGAATAATGACTTAATATTAACAAAATGGAATTCAGTTGAATCCTATTAAATATCATGTGTACAATTGTACACATAGTATATGACTCAACTTTGTCAGTAAAATATTTATGATAAAAATAAAATTTCACTTATTCAGTTTCAAAATAGTTAAGATTCATGCAAAGAAAAGAACAATATACTACAGCAGACTTACAATACTATGTGCTAGATATATGAACTGGGTAGGGTCTGATGAGATCTACCCATTGCAAAAAGCAGGCCTTTCTGGGTACAAAACAATTAGATTTATTTTTTATAGTGTCACACTGTAGAATACAGAAGCACAAGCTTTATTTTGATCACTTTGCAAATTCTTGTGTTGAGATATTTAATGAATTCACCTTTCTGGCATTTTCAGCAGCAGTTGGCATTTTGATATGATTCCAGCAGCATCCAGTCTTTGAAACGTGTCCATCCGACCTGTGGGTCCATTTGGATTGGTTCAATCTTTTCTAGTTGAAGGTCTTTTTTTAAATTGGGTCGAATTAATAAAAAACATTCCTGGTTGCATGCATTTGTTTTAAAGCTACATTGAACAAGTTACATGCAAGTGTTCTGTAAGATAACAAACAATGTGTAGCAAAGCAGCTATTTTTTCCAATACTGGATAGCTTGTTATGTTTGAAAACACATATAATTTTGTTTGTTTTGGTGCAGTCAGGTGAAATTTATGAAGAAGGTCGCTTATGCATATCATTCAGATTGGGTAAAAAATTTTTAACAAGTTGCCAAGCCTGGAAACATCTTCCCTATCTAAAACTATAAATTCAAATTGTGAAAAATTGATAACTAGTGATTATGCTTGACATATTCCGTCTACATAATCATAATTTTTCCAGCTTGTATTAGTATATATGTATATATTTTGGTTTTAAAACAGCAACACCAAATTTAAACCATCAGGTCTCAGTTCAGACACAAAGTATTCTAATACAATCCTATATTGGATTCAATTTGGAATGGAATCTCAAATCTGATGCATATCCTATATGTGAAAACGATAGTGATAATGTTTTACACTGGCTTTACACTTGTATAAAAGGGAATAATTGCCAGTTTCTCTGATACTGAATCTGACTGTTGTCATTACAGTGAAAATGGAAATACATATAATTTGACATTGTAGTTTCAATATTAGCGAATTTTTAACCTTCTTGCACACTAATTACTTGAATATTTATTCATTAAATACATAATTCCACTCCTAAATTTACTGTGCACTTTCCTTTTTGTAATGAATGGTTGGCATTCTAACAGGTTT
>CABFPE010000300.1:950760-960873 GCA_900660155.1 Hofstenia miamia
AGTGGATTTTAAATACATGTTCAAAGTTTTGTGAATGCTTTTTTTCTTTGTCATTCATGACTATTTCTGAAATTGCTTCTTTGATATATTTATCAATAACATTGTTTGGATATTCATTTTTTCTTAAGTCTGCCTTCAATTTGATAATTTCTTGATGTATGCTGTCATAAGAGCTTGCAATATCGAATATCCTATGTATTGATCCTTTAATTAAGGATATTTTGAAATATCTTGGACGATTTGAATTAAAATTAAGGAATAGGCCGGTATCTGATGGTTTCTTGTATATTCCAGTTATAAATGATGTTGAGTCCCTCATTATTTTAACATTTAAGAAACTAAAATTGTTATTTTCCTCTTTTTCCATTGTGAATTTGATGTCATTATCAATTGAATTGAGCTTAGTTAACATTTTTTCTGCATTTTCTTCATTGTCAACTAAACTGTTCACCAACAGGCAATTTGTAAAGAGATATGTATTGTACATGACGGGGGTTCTTCTGAAACTGAGCTAAGTTCACCAACTAGTACAGAGCATGCTAACTTCTCTTCAGTCTTTAACAAAAAGTTCACTTCAGATGTGGGTCTTTTGCTGTTTTTTCCTGTTACTTTTGCTAATTGTCACATACTCTGCCTTTAACCGACTTTGTAGATTTTTGAACCACAGCTTTCTCACCATTTTTTGATAGCCAAAAGAATGATTAGAGTTAAAATTATCAATCATTTATGTGAGAGCATCAACATCTAAGCCAGTCAAAATAATATACCTGGGCTAATATATTAACACGTGAAAGAATAAAAGATGAAAGTGTATCCCTCCATCTAAATTCTTTTAACTTGGAAATTGTGTTTTGTAATGTGTTTTATCACTAATAAACCATTCACGTATATTTTTATCAGTTTCAAAAGCAAATAATTATAAAATTATGTATTTTAATGATACTTGTATTTTTTCTTGAAGTAAATACTCCCCCATGTTTTTGAATAGCAATCAATTTTCATACAGACCAACTAATTTCTTAACAATACTTACGAAATTTTTTTTAATTTCTCCATGATGCTTTAACTTGATCTGTGATTAGAAATAGTTCTCATTTATAAAATTGATTTTAACAACTCTAATACAAATTTTTGCTGGTAAAGATACTAAATGTGTAGAAACATTATGAAATTTTATAATGATTTATAATCACATGAAACAAAATTAGTAATATTAACTTATCAAAAAGCAAAAAATAGTTTACATTGTTGAATAAATTTAACCATCACCACTTGATTCACTGTAAAAAATTAAAGAAATAATGAATATATCTTTTTGTCATAGACCTTTAACAAAATGCAAATTTTATGACAGTATTATTTTAAACTTGAAAAAATGAAAAAGGATTATGTACATACATTTAAATTTGATTGTTCTTTATTGAATAATCAGATTTTATTTCCATATTTTGAGGTGTTAATGGCTTTGTTATTATTAAATATAGCACATAAAAAGCCATGCTAAGGCATTCTACAAAATTACATTCTGTAGTTGAAGGGTAAACTTTACTATTTGCTTCAAAGTTTTCACAATATATAGAATAAACATCAATAAACACATTAAATAATGTAACAAAAGAATCTATAAATAAAAGATATGCATGAATGTAATGACAAACTCTGCAGAAAAACATTTTTATATTAATGAAAATCAATAAACATGAAAATAATTTAACACAAAAGTTTATAAATGAAATTTCAGCACAAGCACAAGTTCCATCACACAAACAAATACACACTCTCTGTAAGACTCAGAGTTGCACATTGCTGCAATCCCTATTAAATACATTTGGAAAATCAATCAATTTTCTCAAAAAACAACTAATTTTTTAACAATTGTTGCGCAAGAAATAATGTCAGTTTGAGTAGTATAAATCTGAGTCTATCATGTGAATATTTTTTACCTTTGACCCTGGTGGGCATATCTGGCATGGCTATGATGTAATTGTGTACTTTGGCCATCTGTGTATCTCTGACATCATTGGAATATATTTTCTTTTGTTGTAATATTTGTTGGCAAACACATTTGTTTGCAGTCAATTGTATGAAATGTAACCAATTTTTTTATTCATTGATGTTGAGGAATTTTCAAAATTGCATGAGATTACAAAAGTTCAAAATGTAACAATTTTTCTATTTATATTACATAAATAATTTTTAAATACCAGTAATTAAGACTGAGTGAAGGATGTGCCAAGGGAAAGCTATGGCTATTTGCCATGTGGTAATGGACTGATTCTATTGGACAAAGTTAAACTGAACAAATAATTTTTTGAAGAAATTTATATTTTTTTTCTAGGATTGGGGCAAAGTGATATAATTGATTATGAGAAATGTTTTTGACAGAGCTAAATGAATTTTTTTATGAAGTTTTTATTTTTTAGACAAACTGACGTATGTGCTTCTGTTAATATAGTTATGACATGTTCATTATAACAATGTTTTTAATCATGTAACACTCTGTATTAAGGAAAATGATTCATAGATTTTAAAGCCAGCACCTGGGTAAAACATTTTATATTTTGTATAGATGTATATTTCAACATGCATTTTTATTAATCAAAAACATAGTATGCAAAGGGAAAACTTATAACCATATATTCATCAATTATGTATAATTTGTGCTAATCTAAAATCACACATTACACAATGACTCTGAGTGATGAAGTTCTTAAGATGTGTTTGTTGTAACAATGCTTAATCATGCAACAAGGAAAATAATTGATCAATGAAAAACTTGTTTTCTGGTAATATCCAAATACAAAATGGAGAAATATTTTGCTAAACTTAAACACTATAGTCACAAGACGTACATTTTCAAAACAAGATAGAAATATCTGCCAAACTAAATAACAAGCATATGAAATATACCATTAATAAATCAATAAAAAATTGAAATATTTGATATACATGACAAAAGCAAGTTTGTTTTCACCAATATCCAAAATACAAAATGGAATAAATGTTCACTGTGCTTAAGAATTTGTAGCATATGTCAGCATCAAGGGACATTTATCCAATAAGCTTAATTTTTGCATCCAACAAATTGAGGT
Organism: Hofstenia miamia; assembly: GCA_900660155.1. NCBI lineage: Eukaryota > Metazoa > Xenacoelomorpha > Acoela > Hofsteniidae > Hofstenia > Hofstenia miamia. The sequence goes on from CABFPE010000300.1 coordinate 953,853, forward strand.
TCTACAATATTGATTTGTACCATTAAAACACAATTTCCAGCATATATGTCACATGCATAGCTAGCATTGGTTGTTGTGTTTGGATATATTTTTCCATAAAATACTAGCATATTTCCATAATTAAACAACATTAGCATATTTGTTATTAAAATTTATAACAAGATTTATGTTGCCAAATAAATTACCACACAATCCCTGTAAAAATTGAACAATGTTTTTGCTTCACTCAAGAATTTTGCTGTTTTTTCATAAAATATATAATTCCATAGCTAAATGTTTCCTTTTTACAATGAATGGTTGGCATTCTAATAGGTTTTTGTTATTTTAGCAAATTATTAATGTGTTACTAGATAAAATGATCAGATGCACACCCACATTCCCTAGTAATTATTAAATTTATATCTCTTTGCATGGTGGCTTGAATATATCCAATCTGACATTGTAATTGATTTAACCCTCCAAGGCTTATGTGTTTAATAATGGCATATATTTCATTTTTTTCATGGTGAATGATTGACAGAATAGAAAGCCATGCTATGTGTTATAAATTTAATTATTAGTGTGAAATGCATCATTACATCTTATCTCTAAGGACTATAACATGATAATTAATCAATATCTCCACATTGTATGATGGTATGATTACATCTCCAATTTCTATTGAAGTTTTGCTATGCTAATATTCACACTATGTGTTATGTGTGTACAGAAAATGGAATTATAGTAATGACCAAATGTTATAACAAATATGGTTAGAAAGGCATTACACCCTCTAAAAGACATTAGCATTAATTGAAAGTGTAAATGATTTTTGATTCCCATTTCCCCCACATGGAGAAGGTAGTCAAATAACTAGTCATTAGTCATAGCTATAAAAATATATCTATATGCATATGTTCTAGAATATTTTAATGAATTGAATAAACATTAATTAATATTGTTGGTTGTATAAACTACATGGAAAAAATATAATTCACATTTCAAACATAAAAACACATTGTTCTAGTTAACATGAGGGAAATTTTCAACATTTCTGCATGCTAATGAGCTTTGTTAAACATTTGCATATATTTCTAAGACACAAAAGGTTCACATAATGACATCAATGCATAGCCTTAAAGTAAATTAGATACATGGATGGTTGTAATTAGCATTACACCAGTCAATTTCTGACATGGCTTTGTTGGTTCAAATCCAATCCATCCAAAGTATTCATTATTTTTCATGGTTTTAGCTAAAAAATTTATAATTTATGTAAAATATATGCAAGGAGAATAATTAATCTGACAAGGAATATGTATTTGCACTTTCTAAAATAAATTTACATGCTTAATTTCAACACAATATTTGGCTTACAACTGAAATATTTCAAAGGTTTATTCTGGCATCAAAAAACTTTAAGTCCAATTACCATTTTAAACCATGCACCAGCTTGATATCCATGTTATTTGAGAAGAAGAAAACAATTTCTTTTTTCAAAATAATTTTTATTGCAGGGCCATGCTTTGTATGTGTTGAATACACACTGCAAATTGTAAACTGCTCACCAATGGACAACTCATAAAGAGATATGTATTGTACATAACAACTTTCTTCTGAAACTGAGTTAAGTTCACTAACTATTACAGAACATGATAATTTCTCATCATCAATTATATCACTTTGCCCCAATCCTAGAAAACAAGAATAAAATGTTCATCAAAAATTAATTTGTTCAATTTAACTTTGTCTAAAATATTTTGTTACTAAATGGCGTCCAATAGAATCAGTCCATTACCACATGGGAAATAGTCATAGATGCCCTTGGCACATCCTTCACTCAGTCTTAACTACTAATACCATTGAAATTCTATATGCAAAAAATTTACATTTTTGGAATTACATTTTATTGCTAAATTTTTTTCAATAAAAATCATAATTAATAAGTATTTTCAAGCAAAAACATTTTTTTAACATTGAGAAAAATAAATGTTTCACAGACAACACATATGTCAATTGCAAAAATAAAAACTTTTTTAAAACTTGAATCAATAAATATTTCCAAGTAAAAATATTTTTTAAAATATAAATAAATGTTTCCACAAATCCATACTCTCACCATACAGAGAAAACAAACATTTATAAATAATAAATTTATTTACAAAGAAAATATAAGATGCACTTATAATAAAGTTCATATTGAAAATTTCATCTACAGTTCAATGAACAATGATAATATTTGTCATGACTTCATTGTTGGATGGGAATGGTAGAGAAAACATACACAAGAATACAAGATAGATATTCTTCTTATAATAATGTTAGTTGATGACACTAAAACATTCAATTAATACAAGAGTAAATCAAATTTATTGCTAAAATAATCAAACAAACAACTACTACAAACTACTATACATGTATATTTACAAAATTAAAAACATGCACATTTAAAGGGTGTAAATTTGAAATGTCAAATGAAATCTTGCCATGCACTTAATATGTTTGATATTCTTAATAGTGATTGTCTGTATAATATAAAAAACCACAATTAAAATAGTGACAGCAGTTTTAATCTTTACATACACAACAAACAGAAATAATGGAAAAAATTGTAACAATGAGAAACAATATGTATTATTATAATGTAAAAGAATGCTTACCAAATAATTTTGTATTTCTATCACAACAGTGTTCTGCAAAGTGTATTGGCACATCATGATTCTTGCAGATAGTGTCTAAATTAATGATTAATAAACAAGTCAAATGAAATGATAGATCACATTATAAAACAAATGACAATTAAAAGTTCAAACAAATTCCATTAAAAATTTTTTATGGTTATTAAAGTAATTCTACATAATATATAACTTGAAGTGAAAAGAAGCAAAGTTTAAATTGAAACTGAATATGAAAGCTATATAAAATAAATTTAAGCATATGTATAGTACTCAAAACAATTAATCTAATTAATATATATTTTTTATGAGATTATATAAACACAACAGCAATTGTTAAATGATTTAAACTATATTCTGTAATTTAGGTATTAAAACAACTTATGAAAATTTTCTGAATACAAGATAGTGTGTTATATTTATAATTATAGAAATAAATAGTGTAAATTACAATTATCAGAAGCAGATAAAATGAAATAAATATTTCTTCAAGGTAGTTTATTCATTGAATTCAAATATATATCTCACAATATGCAATTAGGAAAACCAGATGTTAACTCCATTTCCCCATTAAATGTTTTAAGATCATATAGAGATTGAGATTTTTTGAAACAATATCCGACCTTTTTAGAGTTTCTAAAGCATATCATTAAAGAAAATACCAATATATTTTGAATTTGCAAGTATTTTTCCATTATTTGAAAGTCTAAAATATGTATTTTTATTACTAGATTTAGCTCTAGTTTTTGATGTATTTCTATGGGTTTTGTTATGGTTTCACTAGTACATGTTTTAACACGAATGTCAAATATGCATTTTGGATAATGTTTTGACTTTGCATACACCTCCACTTTACGTTTCTAATGCATAGATTTTAAAAATATATTCGAAAAAAACGCTAATAATCAAAATATGTAAAAGAAAAATTTGTAATATTTTAAGTTTTGTTTTTGGATTTATTTTTTCTACAATGCTTTCAGAATGATGTGTGATTAGAAACAATTTCCCTTTAAAAAATTTGATTTTCAGCATGATTAAATTGATTGATTTTACAAAACACATAGTCGTACACAGTTTGCATGAAAAGAAGTAAATTTTTAATTTGAAATCAAATGAAACAAAATTTGTAATACTATCTTATTAAAATGCAAAACTGACTTACATTGTTGAATAAAATTAACCGTCACCACTTGAATCATTGTAAAAACTGAAAAATGTGTCAAAATGAAGACATCTTTTCGTCACAGACAATGAACAAAATGCTAATTTTCTAACAATATTAGTATAAACATTCAAAAACGAGAAAGAAAAACGTACAAACTAATAAATATGAATATTATTTATTGTATGTTGAGATTTTGTTTCTGTATTTTGAAACATCAATGGTTTTGTTTATCTGTGCTTTTTTAATAATATTAATATAATTAATATTATATTAATTATTCTGTGTGTGATAACTTCAAATGAATTTCAAAAATTTTCACTTTCGAGCCAGTATATTTAAATCTGTACATATATATATATAATCATATTAAATGTGTTCCTTATGTAAACAATTTTAATAATCTCTCTTTCTGCAAACTAATTTTTAACATTAATTTCCACATATTAATAACAATATTACTATCGGGCGATGTTGAATTGAACCCAGCATCAAATATTTTGGATCTCTCAGAACCAAGCCACACTGTAAACAAGTTCAAAAAGAACATCAAGAGCAATAATAATGACTGTGTATGGGGTATGTGGGAGGGCGGTGTACTCTGAAAACGTTACATAGCCTTTGTATGTAATGTGAGATTCCCGAAAACGAATTAAACATTGTACATAGAACCGGCTAAGCAATCGAAATTCATGGAAAATTTTTTATGGATAAATTAGTCAGCAGTGTGTTATTACAAAACACAATGTAATGTAAGCAAACAAGTGTAAGCATGCAAACTAAATAACGTGCGGCATAGCAATTGACCAAATCATGTAATGGCCATATACATAAGTCACTATAGCACACACATGTTTACACACCAGGCGTTGAAATGTCACAAAAATGAGTCAGTAATTACATTGGAATTTTTTTATAGAAAATTAATCATTAGTAGTAGCAGACAACCTTAATGTTAAGTATATGACTGTGCATGCCGTCACTATATCACCGTCAATATCCATGGCCTTACAATGAGTAACACTCGATTAATCAGAGACCCACCTCTCGACCAATCAGAATCCGAGTTAGTGTCCTAAGGTTGTCGCGGCCTCTGCTACTGACAACAACTAGATTATAATAATAGATTAATCTAGTTGTCCTTGATCACACCTACATTTACAAATGAGCTTTAATGTAATTTTTTACACTTTGATACATTAAGTTGTTAAGATTTCTCGTTAAAATTAATATTAAGTGTAGGGGGATTTATGGTATCATATGTTAGTACTCTTTCACAACAGTCTTGAAGAATATCAAGCAACATTAATTTGGATCACTTGTTGTTCAATTAAATCAATGCATTTGGAATCAATTCATGGTTTTGAAACATTGGTAGTTATCTTTCAATATTCGAATGAGAGAATATATTTTTCTGGGCAGAATGTATCCAAATAAAAAAGTAAATTTTTCGCAAAGTTTGATAGCATTTCATTAGGTGTTAATGAGAAATATGTGAAATTCCAGTTTTAAATGCTGACGAAGTTTTTTTGACACGTTATGTTGACATTTCTCGTATTCTTTTCCAAGGTTTAGTGGGTTTACCTACTTTTAGTATATTCGAATAAGTAACTATAAGACACTGATCTGAGTATGGAAATTCAAAACAAAAATAATTATAAGACGAAACATTTTCTGATATGAAATGGTCAATGAGTGTTTGACTATTAGCAGCTATTCTAGAAGGAATTGTTTTATTTATTAGCAAAATATTGAAAGCATTAAGAAAATTGCTCAGTTTACTTTTTCTGTTATCATTTAGAAGGTTTACATTCCAGGCTTCCATTACCATTATATTCGTATTATAACTCAGTGCAGTAGAAAATTCATTTTCATTTGTATAAGTTTTATTTGGACAATAGGAGATATTTAGCAATTGGCTCTTAAAATTGTTGTTTGGATTGCGATTTCAACCCAAAGACTTTCAGAAGTTAAGTATTTTGCTATATCTGTCGTAATTTGAGTTTTAATAACATACCACCTCCCCCTTTGATTTTACTAAAATAAATGGTTTGATTTTGTACTTTCTAAATATTGTAAATTTAGAATTATAAATTTAACAAAATGAGTTATCATTATCACGTGGAAACTAAGTTTCAGTTATGCCCAAAATAAAGTTTGTAGCCAATTCAGAAACTACTTGTTTAAATTCTGAATTTTTGATAGAAAGATTCAGAAAATTTATGTGCAAATATTTAAACGAATAAATTGAATTCATTATATTTAAGAATTCTGAATATTCGTAAATATTATCAGTTCTAAAACGACGGTGTTAATCTCAATGCCTGATATTAGTTATATATTGTTACTACTAGAAAATAGAAAAAAGAATGCTTTGTTATTTTAATGAAAATCAACATCTTACATGTGTTTATGTCGTATCTTAACTTAGGTCTATTATTAGACAAGAAGGCTTCTCTAACACAGGTAACATTGAAGTTTGAATTAAAAAGAATTAATATTAAGTATAAGATAGAACATGAGTTATTCGCCATAACAGAAGCATAGTTAAAAATATAAAAATTAAATTTACCGTCATTAAAAATGTCTAAGACAGTTTATAATTCTGTGAGACTCAGCGGGTTCCAACGCCGGTCTTGTTGAAAGAATGTCAGCATGACTTCGTTGCATAAATATTGGCGGTGAGAGTAAAGGCTGCTTTAGCAGGATTCGTTGTAAAGTGATCGACATTTGTAAAAAAGGTCGGTTTGTGTTTGAAAAGCGGTGTTGATGCGGGAGCAGAAGGGTAAAAGATCTAGAACGGGTGGTGTCTTGATTTTGATAGACGGCGCAAGCCGTCCCTAGCCTTTTGTGGATTCCGTTTATTGGGAATAAATTTCTATCAACACTAGATCCTAAATAAAAAAGTTAGAATTATAGAAAAACAGTAGTATATATATAAGGCAAGGAGGTGGTCGAGAGGCCGCGGAAAGGAGGTGTCACTTTTTTCTGATTGGTCGAGAGGTCGAGTGTAGGAGATCTCACTTTTTTCTGATTGGTCGAGAGGGGTGGCCTTTGACCTGAGACGTCGTGGATATTGCCGGGGGGTGTTTTACTGACGTAATAATGTACTTTTACTAGTTTTTGTGTTATTTATGTGGCCTAATTTAGTTTGCATTTTTTTACTTTCTTTTACTGACGTCATGTATGTACTTTTACTAGTTTT
>CABFPE010000300.1:961873-993511 GCA_900660155.1 Hofstenia miamia
AAAACTAGTAAAAGTACATGCATGACGTCAGCAAAACACCCCCCGCCAATATCCACGACGTCTCAGGTCAAAGGCCACCCCTCTCGACCAATCACAAAAAAGTGAGATCTCCTACGACCCACCTCTCGACCAATCAGAAAAAAGTGTAACGAGCGTCACTCGAATCTATACTACTAAAAACCTAAAATTTAAGAGCTTGGCGTTTTGTTTAATAAGCAAATTTAGTTCGACCGATATTTTTGTTAAACTCATTGAAGCAGAGTTGGAATTGGAACCGGCCACGTTTTTTTGCTAAACCGACTGAACCGGTTAAGCCTTTTCTCAACCGGTCTATTTTTCCAGAATTTTGACCAGTACCCAGAATTTGAAATTTGCGACCCGGTGGAGAAGGCAATTTAATGTCTAAGAAAGTTATATTCTCAAATTGGATTATTTCTCAAATTTGCAAAGTATGCAATTCATCAGTGCAATGAAGAGTTTAGATAAGTTTAAGTTTTGTTTCTTTCAAGTATACAAATGCCTTAACAGCATCTCTTTTTGAAAGAGTACGATTTTCAGTAAAAAAATGTGCTGCCGAGGAGACGTTCAGTTCTGACTTGGCCTTTGAAGTTGGTATCACGAATACGGACCAATATTGGCTGGCGAGCGGACCAAGTCAGTGTACAATTCTTCATTCGCATCTAAAAGTGAAAATGACTTTCGAAATGATTTCAACAATTTAGGTATTATGTGCATGTCTAGTCTGAAATCTTCATGATCTCACTTTATAGCACGTAAAATACATATCTTTCTCCTTCACGACTAATGAAACTAATATAATCGAAAGCATTTATGGTTGCAATGTATTCTTAATTATTTTAACTTCACTTTTCTATGTAATAGCTGCATCGAGAAAGAGTGCATCAGAAGCAGACACTTTGTGCAAATAAAATCGCGGGATTAATCAGTGTTGGTTTGCAACAAATATTTTATTAAAATCTTCAACTACCATAATCTTAGGAGTACTGCAATGAGTTTTATTAGTAGGCCAAGTGAACACCGGTCAACCGGCTTGCCAAACGACCGTTCCAATTCGGTGTGGAAGTCCTTTGTAATCCCGGAGCTTTAAGTTGGCGATACATAGATGATCCAATGGCAAGGAATTCAGCTTCCGCTTTCAAATGTTTGGGGCGAGGAATTGTCTTATCTGTTTGAGAGAGCATATATTTAAATTCTGGTTCAACTTGTTGGCTGATTCGAATTGTGTTTCTTTGATAGTCGCTAACATGAATTAGTTCATCTCTTCCGAGATTCTTGAGAGAAGCTAATAATTGAGTTTTGTTTAACTCCTCTTCAGATAGTGCAATGAGCGAAGCAGTGTTAATCACGGTAAGCAAAGAGTGCTCGCAAGGACCAACTGCTCGGGTTAAAGCATCGTTTCTATCTATGAGTTGTCTTCAATCTTTTATTGTATCCAAAAGAGCATTCATAGTTAAAAATGTTTTCAAAAGCCAAATTGATTTTGATTAAACTATTTTTAAGTAACAATCTGCTCGTGTTAAAATTGATATAGATCTGAAATTTGAGGAAATGTTTAGATCTATAGATTGGAATAACGATTGCAACTTAGTTCATCAGGATATTTTTACATTTACTGCATTCATTCAATATGTCGAATCAATGTCTTGCTATAACATTTGGTGATTCTAATAGAAACTATATATGATACTTAAAAGTTCCTTTAGCATTTCGAATGTTTAAACAATTTTAGTGTTAAAATTCATGTGAGGAAACAAATGAATTTACATAATTCCCAAATGGGCAGTGATATATATCATACCATCAAATTTTCGCAATTTTTATGAATGTTGATATTTTCAATTAACTGTACACATGATTTATATATATATATAATGTAAAATAACTTTTTGGAAATATTTTATACAGCGGTGTTTTTTCTTGCATATGGAAAACAGCAAAAAGGATTCATTTTTACAAATCTGGAAAACATGATGAAATTTCAAACTACAGACCTACATCTACTTTGTCAAAATTGTCCATAGTTTTCGAAAGAATAATCTTTGATTATTTATATACCCTAGTAAAGGATCATATATCCTCTTCACAATTTGGATTTACTAAAGGTCGTTCAGCTACTCTGCATTTACAATCTTTTTCAAATTCAATGTATGAAGCCTGAGAATAACACACATTCGTTTAGTCCTTATATCGATTTTAAAAAAGCATTCAACAAAGCATATCATAGATCTATAAGACTCAAAATAGATAAATATTGCATATGAAAGGTTCTTCAAATATCAGGCCTGATAACACCAATGAAGTCCACCCTGCGGCTTTTAATAATGAGAAATTGCAGATTTTTAGATTCATATAAACAAAACTGCAAAAAACACTTTGCAAAAATTATAAGGTATTAATGCATTGCCAGCACACAAATTCAGTGGCAAAATAACATAATTCAAGACTAATCAAATAGAAATATTTTATGAACACAAATCATTTCTACAAATAATGAGAAATCAATTCAAATACTGATAGACTATTATATATATAGGCCTTTGAAACAAGTTATATTTCATGATTTGTCTCTAAGCACGCTATCTTGCACAGGAAACGGCCCGCGAAGTGCTCCACATTTTTCCTTTTTAGATTTTTGATGTTCAAATGCTAAGCATTTTTAAAATATTTGCTGAAGATGTTAAAATTGCAACTTCTTACATTATCAACATTTACATATATGCAGAAATGACTTAAATTTGTTAGATATGAAAATGATGACTTTGGTATTTAATAGGGGTTATTTATTCTAATGTTAAATGTGATTGTGAATGCAGCGAAATGATCTCTTTTTGTTTACATATTCATTACGATACGAACTTAATTGTTGTATTACACGTGCATTATAAGTTCAATTGTAATTTCAATAAATAATCTCACATAGTTTAGCTTTATTCTTATCTAGAATTAAAAATGTATGTATATTGGTGAAAGATTATTGTAAAATTTGTAACTTTACTTTTTATTAAAATAAGACTTCAATGATAAAGATTTATTCGTCCACTACAACGGTCGGCAAGCCTTCTGAAGTTTTAGGAAGTGCTTTAAAAGACACTAGAGTGTACATAGCTTCAGAGGCATCTTCATCATCATTCATCTTCCTAGACATTCTAACACGAACTCTGAACGGTACATTTTTTACTCCTTTACTCCAAACTTCTTTATTTAAACCAGTTTCTATTCGCACATCATTAGTCTTCATAATAGTCCGAGCAACTGATTTAATCTTCTAAAGAACTAATATTAATAAATGTTAATGAATTTAACTATTTCACCAGCCCAAATTTGAAGATGGTTATGCAAATTTCTCTGAAATAATAAACACCTTAAGTACATATACGTATTTTGTAAATCAAGATTCACAAAATTCAGAATAAACCACATATCTTACATTTCTCATATTTATTTCAATAAATTGACAAATTAAATAATTTCAAATGAATCTTGAGTTTATGAACTTAAAATGAATAGAACCAACAGTTTATGGAAGAGACAAAAATAATTGAAACACCTGTGAATTCTGTTTTGAGATTTGACAGTGTAAACTAAAATAACGTTAAATTCATCCAATTCTTGTGAATCTTTAGATGAAGTTTCATATTGATTTTAAACTGTAAATGAAAAATCTCTACAGGATTATCAGGAGAACTGGAAGTAGCCCGTGTCCGGTTTACAATCCAGTGGCCAGAACATCGAAAGTTTATACTGCAATAATAATTCCAACCCTTTACAAAGCGATTGTTAAGAAAAAATAATAGTACGCAAATTCAACGATGTGTCATGCTTAGCAAGGTTTAATTATGAAAATTGCAATGGTTCAAACATTTTTTTTTGAAAATTAGAGTTAAAAATCGATGAAGTAGATTTTTCGAAAAAGATAGGATGAAAGCTCGCAAATTTATATGTTTACTTTGAATTGTTGAAAATGTTTACATCAATATAAAATTTAAGGTTTTTAATAACTTAAAATACTTTTCAACATTCACATTCTATTGGAAAAAAAGGATTGAACCAACATTTTTATAAATGTAGCACAAAAATAATGAAGTACAATTACTTATAAATAACATTAGCTTTCTCAGAAATATTTACGGGCATAGTCCATAGAAAATAAGGTGGCATCATTGTTTGCAAAAATATTTCAACTGTAGCATATCGACTGTTCAAAATTATTTTTGAAAACGCATTATAGAGTTTAAATTGCAGCTGTAAAACAAATCTTCAAGGCTTTATAAGCTTGACCTCTTGGTTGAAACAATTGTATTCAGAAAATTTACCTGCTTTATTATATTTAAACGAGTTTGGCTTATTAATACTTTTTATTCTTTCGAAAGGAAAATACACCGAAAAGGAAATTATATCAAATAGAAATCACACCGAAAATACATCAAAAGTGAAAGTGTAATAAAGACTTCGATTCCAAAACAACTTCAACATTTCTTCAGAAAATGCCGGTTGAAGCAGAAAGTATATAGTATGTACAAATAACAGATATAATTTGCAAAAAACTGTGAAATACGATATGTTCAACAAAGCAATCCACAAATTATGTATTTTTATACGCAGGCAACAAAAATACAGTAACAAAATACTAAAATATAGAATATAGAAATATATTGTATGCAATAACTTAAGTAATGATTTATTATGCTAGATGAGTACGAAGCTTTCGTAATTTTCTCTAAGTTATTGAATTAAACCATTTAAACTTGGTTTTATTACTATTTTTGACTTTTTGCTAGTCTATATTACAATGCATTGCATATTCATGATACAAATATTTTTTCTAAATTCTTAAATAAAATGCTAGTAGAATGGAGGCGATAATTTGAATTAAATTAAATAAACGGAGCCTTAATTTCTAGAATAATCTAATCCTAGTTTACAGAAATGTCATGTAAAATACTAGTTACATATAACAATAAATAGTTGAAAACCTTAATTGCTCGAGGTGCTCTCTTTTTATGCGTGACATTTCTCATAGCACGATGAAGATTAATTGTTGTTTCAATAGTCTTCGGCTGGTTAGGCTCCCGAGACATTTTTTAAGTTTGATGCGCGAAAGTGTACTTTTTTGCAGTTCGTTCAAAGCTGCTTTTGATACAAATATAAAACGTGATTTAAAGTAAACATACATTTTGAACAGAAAAAGTAATAGTGGAATTAAATAATAAAAAATACTTCTCTTAAAAGAATTTTTATAATTCATACTTTGAATTTTTATATAAAGGACATCTTGATTTCGTAACATACTTATTATCAAAATGACACTTTGACATAAAGTTCAATAAATAGTTTAAGTCAAAGTTTGTATTAGCTTTAAAATTGCGTTTTGAATTTCAGTTCAATTCTTTTTATATTACAGTTAAATATAAGCTTAATATTAATAGGCAATGACATTTACTTAAGCTCTCCCTCAAATTTTATGAAACAATATTTTGTATAAAAGTAATTTTGAAATAATTATTGTGCAGTTACATTTGTTCAAACCTGTGATACTTATTTTAAATGCTACATATTTCGCATGAACTCAAGTGTTCATATAAATTAAGTAATTAGTTAGGCTTAGTTGCATTAATTGATGTACGAAAAGCAAGTTACAAAACTTCACAGACAGTTCGTATTCACAAATTACCCATTTTAAGCTAACTATATCTATTTAATTTGATATGTCAACGCCATTGCATAATAAAAATATTTCTGGACGTTAATTATGCAAATGTTCTACGACTTTTTTTCTTATTTTAGAATGTGGTGCCATCTTCAAAAGCATTAATTGTAATTTAAACTCTAAAGTTGCGTATTTGAAAGAAATTAAAAGGATTCGAGTATTTATATTCCGTTAATTACATATATCATTCATAGGAATTAATACATCTTTTGATGAAACCATGTCTATTGATTCTTGGAATAATCACATTTCAACCTAAGTAATTACGAAAAGATGAAATAGATCCATTAAATGATAAACGTACATTTAATGAATTTTCCTTTTTTCTTTAATATCAGAAATTATGATTCGACATTAATTTAAACGAGATTGAATTTTAAATTGAATTTTATTATTTTAAAACAAAATACATTGCTTTAACGTATATAAACAAAGTTAAGTAAAAGTTAATGGCGTTTTGAGAAGCGATCTGGGAAAATATTCTGGAAAAGTCGACCAGCGTCTCGATCACCAGCAGGAAGTCTTGATCACAGATTATCCTGAGCATAATCAGAACGAGAAGTAAGGGTGTCATTAAGGAAATGCTCCGAGTTTTTTACTTTTTCGAAAATCTTTTTGTCTTCGTCTAAGGCAATTTGATACTTTGATAGTCAGAAATATTATTTTTTTGCAGTCTTCTATTTGTGCCATCAATAGTTTGGGAACATCCTGACCAGACAACTATACAATATTTACGTTGAGGAATGAGAATAGTTTTATAAAGCTTGATAAGTTCATCAGCAGAAATGCCTAGGAGTTCTAGTTTACTCAGTAAAAAGACAGTTTTGGTTAACTTCTTTTTCAAATTTTCTATGTGGGGAATGAACTATAGTTTGCTATCGATAGTGACTCCAAGAATACACAATTTTTCAGTTATTTATATGCATTTTAATGAGGCTGAATTGCCTATGTTACGCTTGAACGGAATAATGAGTTTTTTAGATTTTGATTTAAAATTAAGCCATTTTCATTACACCAGTTTTCAATATTTTTAAGGAATTCTTCTGAGTAATCGTAGCTTCTCCTCACAGTACAATTAAAGTGATATCAAATTTAATCAGAGAACCGGAATCAGAGGGCACTTGAAGAGAATCATAAACAATGTTAAAAAGTATAGGACCCAGAATCGTCCCCTGGGGCACACCTCTGTTAACATTTAGAAAACCAGAAGGAATTCCATCATGACTGACATACTGAAAGCGATTAGTAAAAAATCATTTGATCACTTGAATGATGTTTTCATTTAATCCTGGAAAGTTCCTCAACTCACGAATTATTAGGCGCTGAGATACACGATCGAATGCCTTGCTAAGGTCCAGGGCGAGGATTCTAACATATTCAAAACCTCTTTTTTGATAATTTTTAAATGATGAGAGCATCCTGAGTACAATAGTTTTTCCGGAATCCAAACTGATTTTTCCTAAGAAAACGGTTATAGCTATCAGAAATAAAAACATCGCATATCAATCGTTAAAAATTTCGTGAAAGAAAAAGAGTGAGTGAAATCGGACGAAGGTCGTCTAGCGATGAAACCTTACCTTATTTTGGAAGTGGGGTAACTTTTGATAGTTTCAATACCTAGGGGAAGCAACCATTTTTAAGCACAGATTGTAGATTTTGTGCAAAACATCAGTTAGATTGTGAGCGTTTGACTTGTAAACCCAATCAGGAATTTCTTCAAAACCTGAAGAAGTTTTTTTCATATATTTCAATGAATAATATACTTGCTGGAGAGTGATTTCTGGTATAGAATCTGTAGAAATTATAGAATCAGGAGGTAAATAATGTGAATCTGAGGAAATTTCAGCGAAGTGTTTGTTGATTTCAGAAATATTATAAGCAATTTTGTGGGTTCAATACCACGTCCAGATAGTTTATTTATATGCTATATTATATGATACATTTTCCATTTTTTGATATTTGGTGCTCCTTTAAGANAGTATAGGACCCAGAATCGTCCCCTGGGGCACACCTCTGTTAACATTTAGAAAACCAGAAGGAATTCCATCATGACTGACATACTGAAAGCGATTAGTAAAAAATCATTTGATCACTTGAATGATGTTTTCATTTAATCCTGGAAAGTTCCTCAACTCACGAATTATTAGGCGCTGAGATACACGATCGAATGCCTTGCTAAGGTCCAGGGCGAGGATTCTAACATATTCAAAACCTCTTTTTTGATAATTTTTAAATGATGAGAGCATCCTGAGTACAATAGTTTTTCCGGAATCCAAACTGATTTTTCCTAAGAAAACGGTTATAGCTATCAGAAATAAAAACATCGCATATCAATCGTTAAAAATTTCGTGAAAGAAAAAGAGTGAGTGAAATCGGACGAAGGTCGTCTAGCGATGAAACCTTACCTTATTTTGGAAGTGGGGTAACTTTTGATAGTTTCAATACCTAGGGGAAGCAACCATTTTTAAGCACAGATTGTAGATTTTGTGCAAAACATCAGTTAGATTGTGAGCGTTTGACTTGTAAACCCAATCAGGAATTTCTTCAAAACCTGAAGAAGTTTTTTTCATATATTTCAATGAATAATATACTTGCTGGAGAGTGATTTCTGGTATAGAATCTGTAGAAATTATAGAATCAGGAGGTAAATAATGTGAATCTGAGGAAATTTCAGCGAAGTGTTTGTTGATTTCAGAAATATTATAAGCAATTTTGTGGGTTCAATACCACGTCCAGATAGTTTATTTATATGCTATATTATATGATACATTTTCCATTTTTTGATATTTGGTGCTCCTTTAAGACTATCCAACATGTAATATATATATATATATATATATATAAATTAATCTTTACATATTCTGATATTGACTATTTTCGTCAAAAATGAAACGTTGAAACCATTGATGCTAGATTAAGTAATTTGAACGTTTGGAAAATAGTTTTTTGTGTAGTATATTGTAAGAATTGGATTAGGATAAACGAATAAATTTAATAACTTTTCTACTTTGTTCTTTAAATATTTGTTCATTTCACCCCATACGGTACATCAATATCAGATTGCTCAAGCATAAGAATATGTACCGTAAATCTAGCTCACTTCTGAAGACTAAAAACAAATTGAGCGGTTATTGTAATGAAGATAGTTGGTGTTCCCACAGAGAGCGCGAGATATTTAAAGCTAGAGTTTTCGAAAGCGCGATTGTGTGAACTTGGACTTGCTAGTTTTCAGCAGTTGACTTAAGCTTGCGTCTCATGATTAGTCAAAATAGATACTGTTTTGCATTCCTGTGCATGTCTCTTTTCACTATTAGTTACACTTGTGGTTGCAGAAAATTAAACAATGTTTTATAGTTTAATTGGCATAACATCAAAGCGATTTAATGGTTTATCTAGCAGCAATTAACCATTATTTACCCTAGGACAAGGGAAGTCAAATATCATAAAAAAAGATCGCAAAAATGTACTGTACACTTTACTGACAGGGAATTAGACAGTAAAATTGCATCGAATGCAGAACAAATATCGTGAGACGCCCGCATTCCTGTCAGAGTTTTCTACTTCTACAAAATACGCTTTATTGCGAGCTTGTAAAATATTGGAAATTTGACTCGTAACAAGCTAAATATTTTCGGCTTTGACATCACCACACTAAATTAAATTTGTATAATGCATTTTTTCAAATGAGCTATAAATAATGTTAGTTAATACTTCTCTTTCCAATTATTTTTTATTTTTTAATACGTTTATTTATGAACTTACTAATGTGGAATTTGGATGTTAATCCTAATATATTTGTAGTTAAAAGAAATATAATATGAATGTTCATTAAGGTTTATTCAAATATTAAATGTTTTAAGACAATTAAATTAATGAATGGTATGTTTCATTTGAATTTGATAATAATAATAATCAATGACTTTATTTAGCCGCTGAAGGCATACACAACAAAAAAAAATAAAAACAAGTAAAGTTTTACGGCAGTGAGGACAGTCACAGGAGATGAAATAGGAGCAAATGGAAGAGTAGGCGAAGTTGGAGAAGGGCTCAGCAAAGAGGAAAGCCATCAGAGATTTCTTGAAGCTCGGTGGCGGGGAAAAGAAATCAATCGCTGTTGGAGGGTTGCGAGTCAAGATGTAATTAGCAGCAGTACAAGCACGATTGAAAAACGAGTGAAGGGTGTGATGTTACTTTGTACGACGAATGGAGAAGGTGACAACATCATCAGAGCGAGTGCAGCAGGAATTAGAGAACGTAATGAAATCAAAAGGATCAAGATCCAATTTGCGAGTCAGTAGTCGATTGAACAGAAGGAGATCACATGCATGGAAGTAGAATGACAGCGGGAGAGTGGAGAATTTCAGCAGAGCGTCTTTATAGTCCAAAAAGGAAATCCATTTGAAAGCGCGTTTCTGGAAACGTTCCATGGAACAAAGCACGAGAAGGCCACCAACAAGGAGACGCGTAGAGAAGAATGGCGCGAGGAATGGACTTGAACAAAGAGAGCTTCACAGCGGACGAGGTATTAAAAGGAACATTACGTAAAAGGACAAATAGCGAGGACGCAAAGACACATGTCCCGTCCAATTTAAGTTTGCAGCAAGTTGAACTCCAAGATGAGTGTGGTGAGCCGCAAAGTTCACGGATAGAGGCAAATCAGAAGGGGGAGCCACAGAAAAGGAAATACCACATGTCTTGGTAGAGCTAAAATCAAGATGGTTGACAGAAGACCAAGTGCTCAAGATCAGAAAAAATATTCGAAGGAAAAGAACAACCAAAATCAAAAATCGCAGTGTCGTCAACATACAGTTGAGAACAGAATGAGGGAGGTCGTTAATGGCAACGAGGAAGAAAAGAACAGCAAACACTGAGCCTTGAGGGGCACCACTAGTAACGGGGACAGGAGAAGAGATAGACGAGTTGATTTTGACACACTGGTGGCGATTGGTCAGGTAAGACTGGAACAGTTCGATGAAATCCACATCAAAACCAAATAAACGTAACTTGTCAAGCAGAATGGAATGAGGAATGCGATCAAACGCTTTTGAGATGTCAAGAAAGATAATACAACCAGGATCATTACTATCAGAGTGAAAGTAGCAGTTTTCGATCAGAGTGAGCAGGTTAGTAATTGTAGAGCGACCAGGAAGGTTGCCATGCTGAGAAGAAGAGATGAGGTGACGAATTTTTGGGAATACATAACGCAAAACAAGGCGTTCAAAGATGATAGACAGTCGAGATAGAATAGCTATTGGGCGGTAGGACGTGACCTGCGAGGAGGGAAGCTGATTAGATTTTAACATCGGAGAAATCCAAGATGTCCACTTAATCCAAGAATAACATTTAATATTCTACAGACTATTTTTTTACCATATAGTCAAAAGGCTTTAAGTGTTTAATTTGGACCACCTGTGGCGAAATTTTAATAAATTATATCTAAAAACACTCTTCCCTATGAAATCCATTATAGAAAATGATTTTAACCTCAGTTGTTTACATAGCAATGAAAAAATATATGGCAATATTATGGTATGCATACATAGAATTGGGCATCATTTAAAATGATAATGTAGCTCGTTGATATGGGTTAACCAAGTAATCTTGGTATTAATAGTTTATGAATTTCTTGTGGACAACACATTCTGCAAAACTTTACAGAAAATTGGTAATGGAAATTGACCAAAAGTCGTTTATTCTTCCACGAAGGATAAACTCTCTAACACGGTTGGATTAAAAATTATTCTGCCGTTGTTCCCATTTTGGAAAAAAATATCTTTTAAAATATTAATCAATAGTTTTAGTTGTTCTTAGACACCTTTTCTAGTCACACAACAATTTCTAAAAAATATATTGAATTGAATTTCTTTTAATAGAAAAAGTAATTCTGTTCATCATTCTAGTTCTGGTCCCATTTCGAGTACAACAGAAGGAACATGAGTAAACTAAGCACTTTCCAGATATTACCTTGCTCAGTTTACTCATGTTCCTGCTGTTGTTCTCGAAATAGGGTCAACATTAGAATAGGACAAAATGGAAGACATTAGTAATATGTGATTACTTTGGGCGTTAAATTGTATATATGGCAAAAACTATAGAGGCAAAGAATTATTTCATATAGTCGTAGGTAAAATGTTAATTCAGATTTATGACTTTAAAATATTAAAAATTCTTGTGTTATATATTATTAACTGCTTTTCACTAAGTTGCGTTTGTCCTGCAGCTAGCTAATCAACGTAATCCTTCGAACAAACAAAAATTTTCGAATTCCATTTTTTCAAATTCGCTAATGAATATTTGCTATATTTCATTGTGCTGCCTTGTATTTGTCTTTATCTGAAACAGCGATTTGGAAAACAGCGTCCTGTATATTTGCTGTTTGATAAAACAACTTTTGTACAAGAACGTCAACTTTCTCCTAATCGCAATAAAATGGATTGTTTTTATTTAAATTTCCTCAATTATTTGTAAATACGTACATATAATATGTCCAAATGTTAAGAGAAACATTTGTTTTACTCTTATAAATCAAAGCGTATGTTTTACTTACATAAATTGCATTAATTATTTTCGCTTACCTTTGGTAGTTGTTTGTAGATGACGCAGGCACAACCTAAAGAAGCAGATATCGCTAAATTTCAGCAGATGCGCGAAGAACAACGTGCCTTGGTAAACAAAATATCTCAGATTTCTTCCCAAATCAGTGAACATAAATCCGTTTTAGCTACTTTAGATAAAGTAGCAGACGATAGAAAATGTATGCGGATGATTGGTGGCATACTGGTTGAAAAAACTGTTGCGCAAGTTGTACCAGATCTCGCATCAAATAAAAGTAACCTGGAGAAGCTATATGAAGATTTGAATAAACAATTAGAAAAGAAAGGCCAAGAATTAATACAATTCAAAAACACTCACAATATTAAAATAGCTGGTGAAAAGGATGTATAAATTTGTATAGGATTTTTAAATACATGTTCAATTCATGTCAATTTGCTCTTTTATACCCAAGTCATACCTATCATATTGTTAATACTGGGGCTGTCGTCAATATGTTTTGGAGATGGGGATGAAATTCGATGCCATGTATTGGTGGTGTAGATTCGGTAAATATGCTTAATATAGGGGTAAATAATAGAATTGGTTTTATATAGTGTCAACTGCATTATTTCTTTGTTGAAACACGTCATTACTTCATGTCTTTTGGTGCACTGTTAGCATATAATGGAAGGGTAATTAATCTGTTTCCGTACTGAAGCACTTCATTTCTTTCGCTTTGGTTAATTTATCAGGTTAATAACACGACAGATTCTAAATAATTCTAAAGCAACATTGTTACAAAATTGAAGCATAAATCTGATACAATGCTGATTTATGTCCCAAGGAAAATACCTCATCAGTAGGCTGAAAAACGGATTGATCTTAGACAATCCATCCTCAAATGCATATGTAAGAAATATTGTCTAAAAATTAGGAGCTTGTCAGCAGTGGCTAGATGCTGATGCAACCTTTGAGACTGATCCTAATGCAAATTTTTCATTTCGAAGCTCATCAACTACTGCTACACTGACAAATATATCCAGCTTGGTCAATTCGAAAAATGTCACTCACGATCTTTTTGATTCATTTTTTCAAAGTATCATGAATTCTTCTAAATCTATCTCTATCCAAATTCGGCCTTAGTCTCCCTCCCCCCTTATATTTTTAGAATTTGTATTTTGAATTAAAATGTTACTTCCTAAAATCGAAAACGTGTTGACATCGTCCTCACAAACTACATCTTAGCTTATTACCAGTTGCTGGTTCTTTTGTTCTATGGGGACAAATAAGATGTTTCTGTTCACTATGGAGATTCAGCGGCAAACACCACATGATTGCCATGGGGATGGTATGGGTATAGGTTTTGAAAATTCATTCCATCTGCAGGCCTGGGTAATGGGTATTTTCACATAATTTTTATCTTTCAATTTGATAAGTTGCTTCAGCTAATAGGTAATTGCTATATGTGAACTTTAGTCTCTAAGTTTTCGTTTTGAAATATCACCGTAATGTTTCTGTAAACATAACATTCACTTTTGCCTTTGAATTCCACGGAAACATTAGTTAATTATTGCATACAAAATTTTTGTAGTAGAAGTGGGATGGGATGTATGTATCTGACTAAGTTTTCAAAATGTTTGTATAAATGATTTTAATGTGAATACGCATTAAGGTAAATGTTTCCCTATTAAGATAACTCAATATCGGGAGAGGTTTGTTTAAAAATCATGTTATCAATTTATCAAACATTGGTTGAAATTTGATTAATAACTTTCCTTTAAATGTGCATTTATTTAATTTTTTCCCAACTAGTGCTTTTGAATAATTAATTCAAATGAGATGGTTCGTGTTTGCTCGTCCATTTTGTAAATTACTACGCACAAATCCGATTTTTTAAAATGAATTGTTTTCTGCACTAGAATAAGTTTGATATACATCTCATCTACTAAGGGAAAGGACTGTGCATTATTATATTTCACAATAGATACTGCAATTAAATTTTGATTGAAAGTCATCACAAAGTTCATACATCATATTGTAGTTTTATAAATGTGTCATGTGTTACTAATTTTTAATTTAGTTCTAAACCCTTTTACTGTTTTATATATATTTCGCCATGAGCGATTTATCGTGTGCATATGTAAGTGTTTTGCTTCAATTGTTTTTGGCCTGAAATATTTAATTTTGTAATTCATTTGCCTTATTGTCTAGAAATAACGCTCTGATGACTTTACGTATGTTAGTTTAGCTTTTCTTTTTGATTGCATATTAAGACATATCGCTTGTTTTAGTTTATCACTGTGCAATGTCAGATAGCCTCCCTGATGAATAGAGCAGGTAAGAGTAGTTTAATGATATATTTATAAATTTATGCACGACAAGTATTTGTGTTGATGGCTTTACATTTGCATGTGGTATGCCATATGTCAATATAGAAAGTATGCATTGTAAAACACTTAACAACTTTCTTTATTAGAACGTGCGTTGAGTTTGGATTTTCCTGTTGGAAAGAAGCGTCAAACTAACCAACAGCAAGACGTTATTTCTCGCGCTATTGACAGGTACATTTCTACAGCACTTTCGTTAAGTGTACATTTATAGTTTATAGTTAATTTACATTCCAATATTGATATTTAGCACACAATTTTTTCACATCAGCAATCCTCTAGTTTTATTAGCAACTCACTAATTATAATTAGGAATAGCTTTGAAATCGGTACGAAAAGCATTTATGAAATTTTCAGTTTTGTATTAAATTTCGGCAAACACCCAGAAATACTAGATTTTCACATTTTGATATTTTTTAATATAATTGCAAAAAATATTTACTATTATTAATGTTTTCAAAATAGGAAAGTTTATTAATTTACTAATAAATTTTAACTATTTTTATATTCTTTATGCATGCAATGGAGCATCGATTAAGTTTTGTAATTTTATAACTTGAAGTACTGTATTTTAGAGAATTCACTCTTGATTTGTAAGTGTTAGTTGTGGGTCTTTCACTATTTTGAGACTTTTATCTCATGGATTGCTGCATTTCAATTTTTAAGAGGTGTTCTTCATCATCTGCATTATTCACATTACTATAGTCGCGTGTTCTATCGAATTGTTTACATAATATTTATTGCTACTAAATTTTTGTAAATTTAATGCCAAAAAATTCTTTAGAAATCTAATGATAGATGTATATTAGTAATTAACAGATTTTAGTAATTGATATAAATTTGTCGCTCCAACTCCAGATACTGCATCCCATCCTTTTGTGGGGTGGAAGGTATTCTCGCACCCTTGTTGATCATTGTGACCTTCTATTACATCATAGCTATATCCTTTTGCATGCATTTTGTACAAAAGAGGATTTATGAATCCTACTGCAGGATTATTTATTTCGTCTCTTTTTGCGTTCACAAATGTCAATAACGCTGCAGTAATTGCTGTGGATAGGGATACGCTAGCAATGTTTTCGTGCTCATGATCCGCCAGAATTTCTATGAAACTTGCTAGAGCTACTGCATCCGGATATACCCTTCCTTTTCTGTTATGAATTGTACAGTTTTGTGTTTTCGAAACGTTTTGAAAAGATTCTTTAACATACATAGTTTGATAAAATGGTCTAGAATAATAGTTTGAAATACCATTTCCACTGCCAATCCACAATTTTTCCCTGGCATTGCTAAAATATAGGTAATAGTTTTGATTTAAATTTCAAACATATTTAAGAATAATGTATCTGATTAAAAGATTGCCCTGATTTTACAATATGGCGCTTATTGGAATCAAGTGCTTGTAATTTTAGCAATGTTTTTAGATAGCATCATACCTTGGATTTGTGTCATTAACAAATGTGCCACCTATGGAAAGCGCGTAGGGACAGCTTGAAGGAAATATTGGGATTGGGCTTCCAGTTTTACCAAAGTTGTCTTTTTCTAATCCGTTGTGCATTGAAGGAAATATGAAAGTAAATCCTAGCAATAGATGTGTATAAGAGACAGTGTTTGTTCGGGATTTCTCATAGTCCAAAACATGTTCCTCATGCGTTCCATAGTTCACTACATTTATTAATGGCGCATTATCTGTACTTATAACCATATTTATCATTTGATGCATTGAGAACGTTTCAGAGAACCATACCCAAGTATTGAAATCCGCAACTGTTGTAACAACTTCAACGCCTAAGCTAGCTTCAATAAAATCAGCAAATGGTGACGCATAGCTATTCCTGCCCATCTCAACTGAAACCTCATTATTTTTGTAAGGTATTTGAAATATTCTTACATCTGATGAGTAGTAGTAATTATTGCCAAATTCTATCAAACTAACGCTTCTTTGTGTATTGTTTGTTTTTATTGGGGATTTTTTGTCATCGAACCCGTACAATTTTCTTATAAATTTGGGTGTTACTTTTATGCCTTGATGCATTTTATTAAAATCGTGATTTGCTGAACTTCTATACGCTGCCGGTGATCTTCCCAAAATGCTAACACTTTCTATTAAATGACTGAAATCTTTTAAAACATCGTGGCTTTCCGTCGAGTTCCTGGCATGGAAAATATATGACTTTGTAAATGGATGTTCATATTTTGCAATTTTACATTTGAATGTGCATTCTATTCTTTTAATGCATGTTGCTATTCGAATATAGTCATTATGAAGACTTTCTAGGGCTGTTAGGGGACAAATATTACAAGTATCCTTGAACCATCTTATAAGCAATGCTATTTCTTTAGGTGATCGGCCAATTTTTCCTTGAATAGTTTTGTGCGATACATATTTACCATATTTTTCGTGTTCAGGATCTGATATCTCCAATAAGGTATTTGTAAGCCATTCTAAATGTCTTTGTTTAAGTCCTACTTCAAAGTTTATGAGCGTGTCACTTGGCGGTTGGAATTCAGTTTGTTGATATAACCAGGAAAGTGATATTTCAATTGTAGCTTGTAATACAATAGTGTGTATAAAAAGGTTCATAGCATGAGTCTATTTACTTTGCAAACAATGTCTTACACTTTTGTTTAATTTTTAATAATACATATGTGCACTTAATGGATATGCTGACGAGTCAAATACAAAAGAGACACGTGCTCCCCATTTTCGAATTTATATACTATTTTTTATACGTGTAATACATTTTATATTTAATTGTATAACGTAGCACAAATTTCAGAGCTACTGTTGCAATGGGATTCTTAAAACCACTTTCTTCAAAACTAAAACGTTCCAGCCAAATGACTTATTTTGTTCAAAATTTCTATAATATTGATTTATTATGTTTTAGAGAACCACTTCGAACTGGACGCCTCGAGCATGTGGGTATTTTGGTTCCATATCCTGAAACAACAGTGAGTGTTTCGTTTTTGTGGAAGAAATTCTTTTTTGTTTAGAAATATGAATTCACTGCTAACGATCTTGAAGATCTGGGAGAAATTGGTAAAGGTGCTTACGGAACTGTCAACAAAATGCGACATAAGAAAAGCGATACAGTTATGGCTGTAAAGGTAGGCATTAGTTTATTCGCTACATATTATACATATTTTTTTAATATATCTATTTCAGCAAAAATCAATCATCAATATGCATGAACCTGCCATGTGTTTTATTCTGTTTATTACAGTTTCTTTCATTTATGTGCCTTATAAATTTGTTATCATGTCCGCGCCGACACAGTTCACCATTTTCATTAATTCATTTTTAAAGCTATTTTTATTTTCTCCCTGAGCTATTAACCATGTCAATCAAATCGCAATAGTGGCGTGTATTAATTCTTCATCGACGCCTCGCCATATTTAATTCGTATGAACAGAAAGCCTTTGTTAATTATATTTCTGCAAATTATATTATGCTATATGATTTCTTCTACGCGTTATAAATTTTCATTGGACTTGAGTTCATTTTGACTAATATCAATTTATCTACACCACTTTGTGTTATACATTGTGAGGTCTAAATAGAGACTAATGTGTTTTTCCACTCGGATGAATTTGCTGAATACCGACTTTATCTATTAACAACAAGCATTCATGAATTTTCGCTTTTAATTTGTGTAAACTCTCTTTTTCTAAATGTATTTCGTCAGAAGGTACTCTAGTTTCAAGAAATTTTTATCATTATTAAAACTATATTTACAAATGCATACATATAGTAAAATTGAAATTTATATTTTATTTTTTGCATTTCCTTTGTAAACTATCGCAAAGAAAGGCAATTTTGCCTGGAAGATACATTTGATACATTTGATAAAAATCCATTAGAAAATTCAGGTACAGGAAGATCAAGAAATGAAAATATTAGCGTTTTTGTGCAATTAGTGCGTGCTGAAGACTTTTCTTAACTCGTTTATGTTGGTTGAGAGATACTTGTATACATATTGTGTAAACGCTGATTTATAACCGTAATGTTAGTTATAGGTTTTCCTAACTGTGTCAGAAAAGCATTATATTGAAACAATAGTTAATCTTCACGTTTGTTGAATTTTTATCATCTATTGCTGACCTAGTTTTCTAGTTTCCGACTTTAGTCGGCGTTATAAATGTTATTGCAATTTAGCTGATACGTGCCGCTGTGGATAACGCAGAGCAAAGTCGGTTATTGATGGACTTAGATGTTGTACGAGAGTCCAACTTCGAACACATCGTGCGCTTCTATGGAGCTTTGTTCATGGAGGTATAATGCTCCTAATTTTTTGCTTTTGTAACAATAGTATAGGGCGATTGCTGGATATGTATGGAGCTAATGGAGGTATCTGTTGAAATATTTTACAAGTATGTTCACCATTCTCTTAATTCGTATTTACCAGAGCCAATTCTGGCGCAAATTGCATTAGCAGTAAGTTCCGTTCTATTTTTATTCTTTATTTAATTACATTCACCTCATAAGTAACGACTGTGGCAAACAAAAATTTCAAAAAAATTATTAAAGAATGAGAGCTGATGTCTAAGAGTAGTTTTCAGTACAATTCAAAGTCGGTTCATATTTCAAAATTGAACATGGATTCCTTAGTTGAGCCAATAGCTAATCAAATACACGCCAACAGTTTTGGGAGTTAATGAGGCTATGTCAAAATCAACAGCGCTTTAGAGCTAGCTGATTCCAGATTCCTTAAGTAATTATTTGTGTTAATCTAGAAAAATGGGGTATCATAATCAGTCTGGTATGAAGGCTACAAATTAAATTCTTATCACAAAATCATTCTAGTCACAATTTGGTAAAAGCTCTCGAAGAGGTTCCTTTTTTACTAGAATTTTTTGATTTTTTCTCTTAAATCGAAATTGAAACTTTTTGGAACCAATAATTTCTTCATCATTTTCAACTGGTCAGATGTTAATTATAATCTTTTATCAAATCTTCCATTTCTATATTCCTCATTATCAAATACACGTTATTTTTTCTTTCATTAACTAAAATCTTGAAAATTTGGTTTGTACTATGACAAAGTGTACATAGCGATTCTGAAGTGTAAAAAGCAATTCTTGGTATAAATTTTCCATAGTACATAGCTAGCGATTCTGTCCATTTATCTTCCTTTAATTTGTTGGATGAATAAATAACGAAACTTTTATATTATTTTAAATGGTTCCTAACAAAATACCAAATTTTATTATTAAAACACTTTTTTAAATTTTTTGTATACATAGCGATTCCATTTGAACTAATATATATATATATATATATATATATATATATATATTCATTTTAGAAGTGGCGATTCTTCAATACTGTATTGGTAAAGACTTCTGTTTAATGTATAAGAAGTGCATACATTTCAATTATTAAATTCTATTCGTTTACAATTTATGTTTGCAATAAAAATTGTGTTATTTACATGATGTATGCGGTAGCTATTTTAATACAGGTTATAGTTAAACTAGTTCGTTGCGTAAATTGTTTATAGTTGTTAATGTTTACATTGATTTCATGCATTAATTCCCTATGCAAAACAGAATTACATTTCAAATTCGATTGCAAATTTAGGAACCGTCCAATATATTTGAAATATTTTCTCATTATTTAGATGTTAGAAAAGTAAGTCATCGGCCATCGAAGTCCCTTTATAAAGAGTTTTTTTAATATTTAATTAAACCTTGAAATGGAAAATCATTGATGGTGATTTGGCTAGTTTTCAACAAATTGACTAGGAAGCTTTATATAAAATGGCGTGATTCATCTTGAATAAGTGTTTTGCAGGTGTGGGAATGTAAGCAATTCTAGTTGAACATTCACCTTGAATAAATAAGTGTGTGTTGACAGTGTTTTCAAAATATTTAAAAAGTTGCAGATCGATTTTGCTCATATTTTCACAATTTTGTTTACAATGAACGAATTATTAATTTTCAATGGTCAATTATTTTTTTAATAGTTTTCATCAATTTCATTTAAATTGTATCCCCTCCTTACAACGGAAAATACCGTCCTCAATGGCGGTGGTATGCAGTAGGCTGCTGGATGATTTTAAACTTATTTTATTTAGACGGTGAAAGCTTTGGACTATCTAAAAAATACACTTAGTTTAATTCACCGGGGTAAGCTTTGACGTTTGAATTCATCATTTTACTATATTACTTTAAATATTAAAATTGAAAAATTTTTAATAAAAATTACTGCATTATATATGAAAAGAAGTATATGATTTTGATTCGATTTAATTTAGACGTGAAGCCCAGTAATATTCTGCTGTCCTCTAATGGTGATATAAAGCTTTGTGATTTCGGAATCAGTGGTCAACTAGTAGACTCAATTGCCAAAACTCGAGATGCTGGCTGCAGACCTTATATGGCTGTAAGTCAAATGCACATCCGATTTTTTCTGGGTTTTCTAAGACATATTACGTCTTATTCTTAATAGATCGATGTGTTGTAGTTAAATTTCTGTCACGTTTAGCCTGAAAGAATCGACCCCAATACAGAAAAGTCTGGCTATGATGTTCGGTCCGATGTATGGAGTCTTGCAATTACAATGGTTTGTAAACATGATTTTCGTCATAACCTTAAATTTCCATATTAATAATTTTATAATTTCTGCAGCACTTGCATGTCTAGATGTTTTTTTGTTTGTTTCAGACAATTCCCACTGATTTGCTTTATTAAAAAGGTGTTTTTTATATTATTAGACGGATTATTGATACTCACCTTCAATCCTATCCGACATTGCATTGAATAAAACTAATTTCTGTCGGAATGTACCTCATCAGTGAATTTATTAGACAGCTAATCGATTTATCACTTGTGACAATTTCATTTTATTTGGATTGATCATCTGTTAACACTTGTAACACTCTAAATATTTAGCTCCTCGTGCATGGAGTTACTTCAACGAATATATCTTTCTTAAATTACTTTAAGCAACAGCGGTTTGTCCTATAAGATTATTTGTGGTTTTAGTTATTCATTACCTCATGATAAATTTATATCCTTTCACAAAAATAGTCATCGTTTTACTAATTTTTTTCGCATGAGTCAGAAAATTTTTTTAAATACTTAATTTTTCATTGTTTTTTCTCAAGCTGCAGTAGACTCGATTCAAAGAGGCCATTATTGCTTTCATTGATGATAGACTATCATTACAGAGAAAAAACACTCTGCGAATTCTCATTTCAAATTTTTTTAAACATTTTAATCAAGATGCAGCTGGAAAGTTCAGATTCTGAGCAAAGCTATCATTGTTATGTTACTTTAAGCTTTGAAAACAGTTTTTCACAAACATTATCTAACCTTTAAGTAATGGGAGTGTGAATTGATTCAAGACCTTGAGTAACACTTCTTGCAGACATGTTCATAAAATTGTGAGTGTGCGGGGTTTGATTTTATTTACTTTGTTCATTTCAATCAGAAATGTTCACATCACTTTTCATCTGTTTCACATTTTTAGTTGGATTTTTACTAATTTAATGAAATTCTTTTGAAAGATTTAAACATGCTTATCTTTAGGTTGAAGCTGCAACTGGAAAATTTCCGTATCCTGAGTGGAATAGTGTTTTCGAACAATTACAACAGGTTGTTCATGGTGACCCACCACGTCTAACCGATATTCCTCAAATCACATTTTCACAAGACTTCAAGTTTTTTATTAGCACATGGTTTGTATTGTCACCATTAATTTTATTCTGTATACTAGATATACCTCCAGATCGCATATTTTAAAAGAGATGCTGGGAGTTATCTAATTGTAAAATACATTGCGAAATTCATGCTGTTCTGCGAATAATATTTTAATTGTTTTCAATTCATTTTTCTACTTGACATCTAAAACGGTTTTGCAGGAGCATTGTAATTACGTTAAAATTAAACTTTTCATAATTATCCCATTTTTATGAAGTCAATAAAATTATTTTTGTTTTCAAGCAATAAATTGTTTTTAGATTTATTCATTAATAATAAGGGATGTCTGAAATTTTACCTTAACCATTAATAGTAGGCAATGTTTTCTGGTTGAAGTACCATGATAACTAACTTCAAAGCATGTTTAGCTTCATATTCTTTCACCTAACATTGTTATCACCATATTATTAAATGAAATTGAAATTTCCATAAATTGTCCATTGTAGTATCATAAGATTATCCTGTAATAGCTAATACTTTATACAAAATTTATACCAGATGCTGAATTTTGCTCCTTGCAAAATACTGTAAGACATATTTGAACCAATCACTAAAATGATACAGAGGCAATGATATAAATAATGCTAAACGCAAGTGAGTTATAATCACACTTTAATAATTACAAATGTTGATTTGTAATCTCATGATGTCTAATCAAAATCTTAACATTTGGCTGTGTCTCTCTGTGCAGAATTAGTTCTTGCAGACCAGAATTTTATTGATCCCAGTCGTATTTTGTACAAGTCCCGTCACTTGTAGTCTGAAGACATTTTCTAATCCCATGTTAAAAATCATAGCTAATTTTCAAAATCAGTGGTCGCATTTTCTTCATTTTTGATTCCATTCCCATGTGCCTGAATGGCCCAGCAGAATCTTGCTCAAAACTAGTTTTACTTACATGTTGTGTGCAAACCACCTCATCCCAACATAATTTTCAAAGAAATCTGTATTAGCTGACTTATTATTTCACCTAATTCTACTATTCAGTTCGTAGATAAAAGGCATATTTGAATTATTAAATATAAAGAGAAGGCAGAAATAGAACTGAATGAGTTGAGATAATCGTAGAGTTAATAGCAATAATGAAATATGAATTAAGATTAAACAGTTCTATCAGTCACAACTCAGACTTCAAAACGTATTGACTTCGTAGCTTCGTTACAAATCTCTATCTTGCACCACATGATTCTGTCTTTTAATTCATATGCCAGCGTGCAGTCTGTAAATAATATTACTTCATTTTATTCACTTTGCAGTAATGCCAAACTTTCCAAAACTTCAAGCCACTCAGGATTTCTTAGATTCTACGATTTTGACTGTTGACCTACATGTAACATAGTTCAACGTAGTTGTGTGTATGTTAGAAATTTATAATACCATCTACACAGTGATTATAGAACAGCTAAGATAATGCAATGTTTAAAATGTAAATGATATTTTTTTCAGTTTTATAACATTCCCTTCAGTTGTGGTTGATTTTCATATACTATTGCATAAGAGCCAAATGAATTTTTTGAAATTTAGACTCTTTTTTTGAAATACCCCAGCCAAGGGAACTCTGCTCGGCTCAGCCCTTGTCCATCTCTGCTTGGTTTTATTCCCCATTGTAATATTTTCCTTTTAGTTTACAAAAGAATCGAGAGAAACGTTTAAAGTATTCTGGCTTGCTTGTAAGTGCTATGTTCATTTGTGCATATAATTTGATAATTTAATGATATATATAGATATTGATTATATAGTAATAATTGCGGTACGTTTTAATTAAAGTAATTAGTATATTGAACATATTGGGCGTCTTTAAATTATTGTAGCATAGCTTGATTAAAAAATGGAGATTGGAGAATTTGATTTTTAATGGTAAAAAATATACATTTATCGTTAACATGTAGGTTTCTTTTTATTTCTACAAGGAGCCCATTGTTCTCAAAACACTTTACGTTAAACGTTATGGAATTGATGAGTTCTTGTTATGTTTTTCAACACAAAAGATTGATTATTGTGTTGTATTCAGGTTTATATCACGAAAATTTGCTACCCACTTCAAAAGAGGAAAAGAATTTATCAATATTTTGTACCATTGATTATAAATTAAAAAATTTAAAAGATAAAATATCTCCAAACCATGATTTTGGGTGACAATTTCAAAAACATTCTGTCTCGCTACAGTTACAGCATGTACTTGTCAAAGGCACATGCATAATTAATTCAAACAACTACTAACACCGGTTATTATGGAACATCTAGTAGACCTGATATTTCTGCTCATTAAGACGAAGCCAGCTCAGAAAGATTAATTATCGTTTAATCATAGACTAAAGAACTTCAAGGGTCTTGTAAAGTGTTTATGGTAAATGAGTGAAGTNTGATGATCAAGTCTAAAAATATAGCATTTAAAGAATATATGGCTGATAAATCCTCAGAAAAGTATCTTAAATACAAGGCTGCCCGTAATAAATCTAATATTGCTTTGAGAAAATCTCAAAATGATCACATGGTCAGAAAATTTTCCAATCTCGCTTCTCCCAAAAAGATGGTAATTTATCAATAATTTTCTTAATAGGCAAAAAAATGTTGCGCATGAGGTCAATTACATTGAAACTATCAATGGAAAAAACTTTCTAATTCTTTTGATATCGCAAATGCTTTCAATGAGGAATTTTTAAACATGGGGCAATATCAAGGTACTGAAGTTCAATACCAAAATGAAAACAATAATGAGAGATTCNTGTCAAAGGCACATGCATAATTAATTCAAACAACTACTAACACCGGTTATTATGGAACATCTAGTAGACCTGATATTTCTGCTCATTAAGACGAAGCCAGCTCAGAAAGATTAATTATCGTTTAATCATAGACTAAAGAACTTCAAGGGTCTTGTAAAGTGTTTATGGTAAATGAGTGAAGTTCACAATTTTGTACTTAACTTGTTACTTTTAACAAATGCTTCTTTTGGGACATTTTATTCTACGAAATGAAGAATAGATCGGAAAAGTTTGCAACTTGTTTTTATCAGCCATTGCTTCCCGCCAATGAATTGATTTTAGTCTAGTGTTTTCAATTTCAGAGATTTCATCGTAATGACCTATTTAGTACTATGTTGCTAGTTTTTGCTATTCAAAAATCCTCGTTATCAATATCAACAGATATTAACTTTCACTACTGTTCCAGCATGACAAAACAGTATGGCATACGTTCGTGAAAAAACTAAAAAGCGAACAACAAAAATTATTGTTTCAAAATTTCATCTATTTAGCCCCATATATGACAAATCCATCTATTAGCAAAAGTAAAACTCAGTTGACAGATCTGCTACCATTCTTTAGGCATTTCACAAGTCGGTCTCTGAAATGACCAGTGTCGTGCTATATGTAATCATCACTAGATCTTTTAAGTTTTTTTAAAATCATTTAAATAATTGTGTTCTTCTCAATGATCTTGCAACCAAGTGCGACCATTGTGTAGTCCAGATGATTTAGATTACGAGGAAGAAAGCCGTATTGTCTTTGACCAGAACTAAATTTTCTGACATCAATCATTTTGATGTGGTAGCTAACTATGTCTGTTACTCCATCCTGCTTCAATACTGTTTCATTGTTGTCATGAAATCAACATTCGTTACTTTGCCACAGGTCTGGGCGTATTCATTTCACAGTCTCACAAAGGCCTCATCATTTGAAAGTGAAATGTTTGATCAACAGTTTGACCAGGAGAAATAAATTCTCGTTGACATAAGCTTCAGGACGCACCAGTGCAATCAACGAGTTCATCAATTGTTCAATGACGGTATTCCAATATCAGTTAATGAAATTTCATTGTTTTTGTCTATTTGAGGAGTTAAAAGTCGCTCTGAAGGACGATGATCTTCTATTGAAAAATGCATGCCACTGCTAAACTTGTATTTACTCATGGCTGCATCCTTGTAACCTATCTGAATCATTTTAACTTCAAAAACATCATTTCATGACCGCACGTTGGACTTTCACTTCAGGCATCATAAAAAATCGACGAGAAGTCCTGAAATACTTCAACTCAAGTGTGACGGAGCAATGCAAATTCCCACGATGACGGTACTTTGCACATGATGCTTTCTTAAGCTTTCTTCAAGCGGCATTTAGTGGCAGAAACCTGAACTAATGCTTGTTTAAAAAAAGTGGTCACATTGTAAACACATTTTTTATGACAAACGAAAGCAAATAGAGGCTTATAAAATATATTTGAAAATATTATTGTCTCAGCTTGTATCCTGGTGACAAAGTTATTTGGCATACTTGCCATGCAAAGCGTGACACGCAGATAAACGTCTTGAAACTGAATCCATTAAACGAACTCTAACTTCTTGAGTTATTTGGTGTTGCGATTCAATCATGTAACTCTTTAATTCTTTCAGATTTGTGGGATTTTTTTCTCGACAAAATCCTTCAGAATCTGCCACACGTTCTCTATGGTTACCAGATCTGGCGAATTCGGTGGCCATTGCATAACTTGAATATTATAGTTGGTAAAAAAATTATTTTGTCAATTTTGAGGTATGAGGGGTTGCTCCATCTTGTTCTAAGATCCATAAATCGGGATATAAGCAGGTTGCGTATGGTACATATTCCTCGAGTATTTGGCAATATTTTCAACTATTAATTGTAACAGTGCCATCTAGTAACTTTAGATAAAATCCTCAAATTTTGAAAAGTGGCCACTTTTTGACTGGAGCTATAGTTCATATTTGTCACACTAGGGTTTCGTTTACCTTCTCGAACATTAAAATTATGTACTTGAGGTTTTAATGGGCTACTTCTATAAAAATCCTTCATAAGAATTTCAGTACATCCGTAGCAAAAAATGAAAGGTGTAATGGCTTAGGATCATTTAATTGAAAATTTTTGCAAAAATAAGTCACATCATTAAGAGTCTAAAAATATTGCTAAGTATGAAAGCAAACATGATTGTTGTATTGCAAAATTACCAATATTGCTATAGATATGCCCATAAAATTCAGTGTTATTGTAAGTTTCAGTTAAATATTTAATATTTTCTTAGTTTATTAGTAGCTACTGCTCTATATTCAATTTGACTTCTCTTTTTTAGGAAAGCCCGTTTCTTCGTGATGCCCAGCGTGATAAACAGACTACTGATATGTCATCTTATGTAAAAAAAATTTTAGATCAAACAAAGATAACCCCATTGCCCTCAATGGATAATTAGATAAAGATTTATTTTTGTACTATGCATTTTATATGTATTGTCTGAAGGCTTTGTTTCATATTCTATTAATGTAATTATGATCAATTATTGGCAAAAAATATTTTGTTTTGTAAAATTCTACATATATGAATATATCGAATTTGATTCGTCATATTTTCTACTCATGCAAAAATGTTGTCATCAGGTAACTAACGCTATACAGGGTGTCCATAAAGACTGGACAGAAAATTTCATAATTTCGACAGTATCTAAATAGATGAACTTCTTTCCGGATAAAGTACATTAAATTTTTAAATTAAGCCTTCATAGGGCGAACTATAAGTTTAAATCTTTCTTGAAGCATGGATGCAAAAAATATGAATAAATTTAAAGCCTGCATTGAAAAATAGTTTTCTCGTGTCCAAACTTTACGGACACTCTGTATATATGTAGCACATTTCAATTACTCTATAATTGCGAATATATAGATGTTATTAAAACAATATCATGCAGTTTATATGTACGGTTTTCAGTGGAATAATGAAGATGTGCAATTTTACTATACATGTATGCATTGCCTTAGAAATTGAACAAAACATTTATGCAATATTTATTTTTAAGTTTAACAAATGGACTGTTATTAAGTTATAGAGTAAAGCATAGCAATCCTGAACCAAAAAGAACAAAAAATAATATATATATATATATATTTAGAGTTGGTTTGTACAATGCAAAATACTGTTTACAAATTTAAATGTTCTTTCATTCTAAATGTAACCACAAGTACGCTTATATAAATTAATATTTAAAAAATGACGATTAGTGATTGCGAGTTTGCGAATTTAGTAACTACTATAAAATTTAAAACCGCCATTTGTATTAAAGCCTTTCCTTTGTACAACTATAAAGTTATATTGATCTGAATGTTCAAATCGCATATTGAATAGTGAAGGTTCTAAAGTTGTTCCATGTAGAATACCATTTTAAATAAACATCCAGTTAGAAAGAATTCCATTTATTGTAATTCTTTTGCCTAAGAGCCCAGAATGTTTATTTTTAAATTATATTTTAGTCGATGGAGTCAAAAGCTTTTGAAAAACCTAAACATGCAACTGTTAAAATCTCATCAATATTTATGCTATTTCAACAATTTTCGGTAGCTGTTAAAGCATAATTTGTTGATGTATATTTACGAAAGCCATGTTGATTTTGAGAGTACATATTGTTTACAAGTTTTTAAATTTATTAAAAATTCGTTTAAAAATCTTACCATTGCCTTGTAATAGAAATAGGGCTATAATTCAAGCAATTTGTTGGGTCATCTTTATTTAAGTGATGTAGTAATATTCACGCAAATTCGAATCTCTAATACAAGTATTAAAAATGTAACAAAGTGGTTTAGCTATTATATTTGGAGCAATTTTATGT
Source organism: Hofstenia miamia (assembly GCA_900660155.1). Lineage (NCBI taxonomy): Eukaryota > Metazoa > Xenacoelomorpha > Acoela > Hofsteniidae > Hofstenia > Hofstenia miamia. The sequence continues at coordinate 990,836 of CABFPE010000300.1, forward strand.
ACACAGTGTGAATTGTGGAGAAACCGCTATATAAGTAGTAATATTCGCAGCAACCCTATCGCACAAAAACGATTCTGATTGGTCGGGAGTTCATGAGGTCACATGTCACGTGACAGACTGTGAATATTGGCGAAGTTGATTTAATTAGTGACTCATCAGATTTTTTGACAGCTTGCTAATGTATTTCTGACAGGTGCTAATTGATTCATCTCAAATTTTAATTGATTTTTTGTAGTGATTCATTTACATGTTGGGGACAATTTACATTTACATACACTATTTTGGTATAATGACTAATTTAATTCATGTTAATATAAATGGCTATATCACACTCGCTTGCATACATTACATTTCGTTCTTGTTCATATACCTCATTATCACACATCACATTTTGTTTTTTCCATGATTTCGGATGATTGCAAATACAATGTAATTTGGGAACTTTCAAAAAACTGCACTTCGTTTTTCTCAATATACACTATTAACACGTTTATCATATCATGTTTTTTACACCGCATTTTGTAATATCACGCTAATGACTATTTTCCATAAAAATTTTCCATGTTTTTTGTATAAAGACACAAACATGCAAAGACTACAATTTCGTTTCATGTGTAATACATAGTAAAAGCAACCTACATTTTCGGAAAGAGTAAAACGGGTTATGTATAAAACCGAAATTTGGATGTTGAATTATTAATACTTAAATTGTTTTTAATCGCTTTTGTTTAACCTGCAACTGGCTGAATGCAAATATTTGTATATAATATTTTTTAGTTAGTTGCTTTTGTTTCACTGCTACAATTGACTTACTAGAATTATTTTGACAATTTCTTAACTAGTGTTGTGAATTACGAACTTAAATTGATTGTAAACGTTTTGGTATTGAATTTAACATGTCTCCCACTATACACATTTTCAAGTTTATACATTTAGAACAAGATCAGTGCATATCATGGAATTGTGTGATACAAAACAATTGAAAAGTGGAACACCATGTGACGCATACAGTTGTGTAAACAAGGCCTATAAATCAAACGAAGTTGAACAATGTGGAAAAGTTGATAAAAGCAGTGAAATTCGGAAAATCCATGTACAGTGTATGCAGCCATATAACATTATAAAAAGCAAGTAAGAGTGAAAAAAACATGGAAAAGTTGATAAAAGAAGAATCAGTCACCAAATGTGTACAACCTGAAAAAATCATATAAACCAAAAGGGGGTGTAAAGAAAAGTTAGCCATATAAAAGTTGGTAAAAGATGTAACAATCTGCAAACATGTATAATTATATTGTATTTTTTGAAAAATGCATGTGTGTCTATAAATTATATTAATGAATAACATTACATGTATAATTTTAGGTAGCAAATTTTGGTTTTATACATAACCCATTTTACTCTTTCCAAAAATGTAGGTTGCTTTTACTATGTATTACACATGGAACAAAATTGTAGTCTTTGCATGTTTGTGTCTTTATACAAAAAACATGGAAAATATTTATGGAAAATAGTCATTAGCATGATACAAAATGGGGTGTAAAAAACATGATATGATAAATGTGTTAATAGTGTATATTGACAGCAGGAGTTTAAGTGCTGACTCACTGTTTAATTGACAGATGACTAATTGATTTTCACTGAGGTTGCATACTTGACTAATGGATTTCAATTAGTGATTCATGACATTTTTTAATTGATTTTCATGATTCATGTTGGGGCCATTTTTGGCATGACTAATTTCACTTTTGTTAAATATCACAAATGTTTGCATTTCATCTCGTTAATATATACCTCATTATAACATCCCCTTTCGGGATACGTACACATAATATTACAAACTAATTTTCCATAATTTCGAGAAGCTTACATGTATAATTTGGGAAAACTTTCAAAATCGCATTTCGCATTTGTCAAAATTCATTGTTAACATGTTTATCATATCACAGTTTTTCCGGCTTTCACTGCTTTGTTGACTTTTCCATGTTTTTTACAGGTTGTACACATTTGGTGACTGACGCATCTTTATCAACTTACACACCATTGTTCAACTTTATTTGATTTTATAGGCTTTTGTTTACATGATTGTATGCATCACACGGTGTTCAACTCTTCCAAAGTATTATTTCGCAAAATTCTGCATTTGATCTAAATGTAATAAACTTGAAACGCGTATATAGCCGAATAAACTATTAAAATATAAAATTTGTTTTAAAACAAAAGTGTTTGGTGAAAATAGAAATATTACATCAATGTATATAGGTGAATAAAATTAATCATTAACATAAAAATCGGTTAAAACAAAAATGCTTTCAGTAAAATAGAAATATTACATCAATGGACACAGGCAAATAAGACATTAACACATAAAAAACCGCGTTAAAATAAAAACAGTTACAATGGAAAGAGAAATATTACTACACTTTATATATGGAAAAACCTATTGTAATGTAATTTGCATTGGTATTTAAAAAATTATTCCGTCTAAATAATTCTCATTAGTCAATTCAAACAATCACAAAATTAGTCACAATTCTCCATTTGATCTAAATGTAATAAACTTGAAATGTGTATAGTGAGATGAATGTTAATTTTAATAGCAAGCATTTACAAAGACTTTAAATTCGTAATTCGCTACACTAGTTAAAAAAATTATTGCATCTAAATAATTCTCATTAG
>CABFPE010000301.1:41898-58694 GCA_900660155.1 Hofstenia miamia
TTCCTAGGGTTAGACTATCCAGCTGTTTCGCGCATCTATTAAATTATACATGTATAGATCGATAGTCAGACTAAGCAAGAATCGAAGAACTCCTAACCGTAACATAAGTGCGGTTTCATGACTGGCACAATGACCCTTCGAATCGCTCCCGTGATGGAATCCAGCCACTACTTGACACAACTTGCTTAGCTGAACATTTTATTAAATATCAAACCAGATAAATGAAGAATGAAAATAAAATAAACTCCGAAGAATTTATTGTTCATCAAATTTCTCTTAAATTCTCAGCTATTTATTTAAAAATTTTAAAGTACCTGCTGATTTTGAATTTCAAATTAATCTTCTGCCAATATGGCTGTTCTTACATAAGCATAATTTCACTTGTTACAATTTGTCAAAAATTACTTAATCGGCTCTGGTATTTTTCTTAGAATGTACAATATTGTAACTTGGTTGCATCTTACAAAATGAATAGGATAATTAACTAAATTTTTACAATCATAATTCTGATCACTATTAATCATTCGACGTTAATCTCTTGCTTGCAGCTTATTCCTTTTGGATGATGCTACACATTGTCAGGCTCTCTGTGGGAAACATTTTATTATTGGACAAAATGGAACAATTTATATGAGGAAAATCAAATATTATATATTAGAGAACCAAAACAACCTTTAAGATTAATCATACCTAGAGTATTTATATCACAAATTTTAGAGGCAGTGCAAAAAATTCCATATGCCGGACATTTGGGGCAGGCAAAAACAATGGCAAAAATTAAGGAGTTGTATTTTTGGACAGGGATGTCAAATGATGTTTTATCATACATAAATGCTTGTGAGCAATGCAATAAAAGAAAATTTCTTGTACCAACAGTCAGGGCTCCAATGAAATCAATTAAGGTAGGCTATCCTTTCAAAATAATATCTGCTGATTTCATGGGACCACTGCCAAAAAATGACAATGGAAACAAATGGATATTGATAGTAGTGGACATATTCTCAAAATTCTCATTTGCTTTTCCTTTACCAGACCCCAAAGCAGAGTTGATGGCTAAAGTATTAGTTAATAGAATATTTGCCCAGTTCAGTCTTCCAGATCATATTTTAACAGATCAAGGAAGAAATTTTGAGAGTAATTTAATATATCAACTATGTTTCCTTTTAGATATAAGGAAACTTTGGACTACTGCCTTTCATCCACAGGGTAATGGACAAACAGAGTGGTGGAACAAAACATTTATTGATATAATTTCAAAATATATCTAAAAAGACCAAAATAATTGAAGACAATGAGTGATTATTATAACAAAAGGTGTGGTTCCAAGAATTTGCAGTGGGCTCTAAAGTCTTACTGTATCACCTGGTGATTAAGAAAGGGATGCTGAAGAAACTTTATAGCCATTACTCAGGGCCATATGAAGTGGTAAAAGTGATAAATGATGTAAACATTCAGATTAAGCATCTCAAATATCCCAGGAAGAAATGGCAAATAGTTCACATAAACAGGTTGAAACCATATAAAGAAATGTGTCCAGAAGAAGGTAATATGGAAGAATTGGAAACAGAAAATTTAAGGGAAGAAGAAGCAGAAGATGAATTGGCATTATGTCAGCAAGTTGAAATTCCCAACATTGAACCAATTAATTTGACACCAATTGGGACACCACCTCCTAGCCCAGCAACAGAACCAATTTTGATTCAAAGAGAAGAGCAGGAAAGTATGCCAGACAGCCAATTTCAAATGGCACCATACCCTAACCACAAAGGAAGGCACCTGAACCATTTTGGACTTGTGTTAGCATGGTAGAGAAATTACTAAAAGGGCAGTATAAAAAGCATGAACATTTAGAAAAGTTTATAGTGCATGAAAAATTTAAGTGTGTGAAGTTTTATAAATATGCTTAGAAAACAGAAACAAATTGCAAGGTGGTAGAAGAAAAGAAATCCGTCTAGATGTTGGCCACCCAGATCAAAATGAACAGTTTTGGACTCTGTCACATTTGTAGTTTATTAAAATTGAAATTTATTATAATCATTTAGGTGTTGTGATTTAGTTAAAATGCATGAGGAGTAGAAAGTAGTAATTGTTTTTAGGAGATGAAAACCATTATTTTCCCAGAATATTATTATACCAAAATCTCTAGTGACTTAGGAAAAGAGATTTGGGTAGTGACTAGGTACATCACTCCCTGGGAGTGATTCAGGGTGGTGAGCATCAATGCAAAGCATAGAGCTCATAAGAAGAAACACATGCTCTGCAGAAGAAAGATCATAGCCACCCTCAGACAGAAATGAATTATATGTATACACTTAAGAATCAAATAAATGTTTACCTATAAACTTAATCATTACATAATTAATTAGAGACTATACATTGCTAATAACTGAAAATGTAGATTTCTATGTGGGCTAGTAACCAACAAAAATGTTGCTTAGATAGAAATAGAAGTTGATGACAGTACTAGACCTTGACCAAAAATGTGACCTTGTATATATCAATTAGTAAATGTAAGTTAGGAAGCTGATATATAATATTAATTAAACATAGCCAATATATTTCAGTCATGGCTAATTACATGTATTTAAGCAGATAGTAACAATATTGGCTATAGACAGTCACAGCATCATCCTGCAATGGTGGAACTATCCACTTAAGATGTGATAGAGGTTTAAAATCAATTAATGTAGTCCACTGTGAGACCTGATTATTATACAAGAAATGTGTGACATTAGTATATAGGTAAATACCTAAATTAATATTAGAGTTCTCATGAAATTGAATCCCTAGAAAAAGTTAGGTTATATCAATAAACAATTAAAAAGAATTTTTGTCACAGATGCACAAAAACTAGTAAACTAAAAATGTATTCTTAAATATTTGAAGCTGTACTCATTCCAGTAGTTTGTAAAATGTACCTTTAAAATGAGAGTAAATTTTTAAAATTAGGAAGTTTGGATTACAAAATCAAGACTTCAACAAATAATTTATTTAGTTAGAATGCCAGGCAGAATCACAAATAAGAAATAGAGAAGAAAATGGAGACAATCTAGAGCTGTTAGGACAGTCACACTCTATTATCCCCAAATAAGATCTTCCCTGGGATTATTGCTGTGTCTGGCAGTGGACATGAAAGTAGAAGATGATGGTGGCTTTGAATCTCTTGAAAACATGGGTGGAATGAAGGGGCTAGAGATTCAAGTGGTACACAAAAATATGGAGCATTGGTACCTTGAATTTGAGGCCTGATTACACTGGCTGAAAACCATCACACAAAAATATATTCGTGCAATACAGAGCAGATCATGAGAAAATGAAATCTTGGTGGCAATAGACTTAGAATTTGTGGGAGCACTGATGTGTCCTCAAGAAATCCCACAACCCATGATTAAAGTGGCTAGAAGGCAGATTGAAAATGTCAACACAACATACAGTAGAATTGTGATGGTCCCTCTAGATTGTTCAATTTACAATCAATGGTGAGATGTCTCTCAAATATCTCCTGAAACCACCATTAGCAGTGAACTATCTGCTGGCTACCATCCACTATCATGATCTAGAGGGTAGGAAAGTTTATTGGAAGGCATGAAAACTATTTGAAATTACAGATAACCCAATGTACTGCAGGAAGATGGCACAATTGCAAGAATGGCTAAACATTCCAAGAGTGCAAGAGTTCCTTGAATTCGTGGGAGAGGAACATCCTGCTTTAGCTTTATTAAATGGTACCAATGCCCAGGCGGAATTTTTAAATTCCAACCATCAGCCTGGAAGGATTAACAATAAAATAGTTCAGTTGAAAACAACAGGAATCACATTGTTCAATGGCACCCAAGACTGTCCTATGTTGGGTTTGCATAACTGGGGGATTCCTGTGTATGATCTCGCCTATAGGTTGGAAACCAAGATCATTGTCCAGTTAAGAATACAAAGTCTGCAGTAGATTGAGGAAGACAAAATATTAGAAGCTGCAATACAAGAGATGCCATCAGTTTCCTTGACAACATTGGTGGAGCAGTTGTGCCCAGATATGTTAAGAAAGTTAAGAGACAAAGGCATTCAGCCACATGATAGCCAATTTGATGCACAAATTACATATGAGATTGCGCAAATCACACTCAAATTTAGAAAGAAAAACAAGCATGTTTTTAAAAATTTGGAGGAGATACTACAATGAAGCAAGATAAAATACCAACAGAGGAACTTTGGTCAAAAAATCATTTGGATCTGAGGGAAAGGTTGAAGATCTTGTATGCTAATTTTGCCACTAAGCATCCAAACTTCCCAGCAGAGAATTGGGCGCAGTTAAGTCACAAGAAAAGGGACGAAATTACTGCTGAATGGAGTGTGTTTCTACAGAATTATAAATGAAAAAGTAGTAAATGGTGCAGTTAAAAATTATAAAATTAATTAGTAATGAGTACAGTTTCAACTACTAATTAAGGAAGACGTCTAAGTCACACAATGAGATTGTAATTTAGGATGTCTGCTCTCATGAAAATCATCATATACACTTTTACATGGATGGAGATAGTGGGACAGATAGAGAATGGAATTTTATTTAATCAGCAATTGAAGTCATGCAAACAGAACATTGGAAAATGAATGAATTCATAATACCCTTTCCGGAAATAAATTTTACAAGGTAGATAACCAGAAAAATGCCAACATTCAAATTAAAGATGGAGGGAGAGCAGAAAACCTGTGTGAGGAAAGAATCAAATGGTGAAAGCATATTAAACTGACTAGTGCATCTAACAAATAAAGAAGGAAATGAGATTGGAAGGGAATTGAGAGAAATGAAAGCTCAAGCCAAAATGTTAATTCTGGAAAGCCTGCCAAAATCATGGACTCAACCTTACCCTCCTCAAAGTCACAGAGCATTTATAGGTTTGGTGGCAGCAGGACTACTTTGAACATTAGGAATTGGGGCTATGATAGCAGAACCCATATGTTGCTGGCTAGGGAAATGTGAACAAACAGAACACCTAAAACATGAAATAAATGAGCTGTTAACAGGCACTAATCAAAATACTAAAGACATAAATCTTCTATCCACTCAAACCAACAAGAAGTTTGTGCTGGTAGCAACAGAATTAAAAAAATTGTGGAAAGAGAAGGAAAACATCATAAATACAATAAGGGAACTGCAAGAGATGACCTTAGCTGTAGCAAAATATAACTGTAGACACTTAGGCCTATACATGGATCACATAAACTGGACCATGCATTTGACTGTGAAATTATCAGGTCTAAAAGCATTCTGGGCAGGGCTAAAAAATTATGCAGCTCTGTTATTTCAAGTGATACTGTCTCTTACAGAATGCTATCTTCCACCTGGTTTGATTTCTTCAGAAGATCTCAAAAAGTTAGTAGCAGTTTTAGCTCAAGAAGAACTCCAAAGAGAGACACACTTAACAACCTTAACAACAAAACAAATCTTAGCATACTATCAATCCAAACTCGTAAATTCCATGTACATCACACCATATGGTCCTCATGTAAGAATGGGAATTCCATTCAACTCAATGAGACAACAATTCTATGTGTACCATGCAACCTCACATCCAATGGTGTCTCCAGATGAAAAGCTATTTACAGAATGGGTTTTAGATACACCTTATTTGGCTGTTAGTCGAGATAATGGAATGTTTGCTGAGTTGGACTCTGAGACATTAAAATTTTGCAAAGGCAGGTTGGTAAGAATCTGTGAGCATGTTTTTCCAACTTATCAAAATAAAGCCAGTTCATGTTTAGTCTTTCTGTACTTTGGAATGGAAACACAAATTTTTGAACTATGCAAAACAAAAGTTATATCTCATATTCTTGCAGAGAATGCTAAAAATCTGGGTTATGGTAGGTGGTTATTTATTTCGCCAATTAGTACCAAATTTCTAACAAATAGTTCCATTGAAAAGAAGTACAGTTGTGGCAAATGAAATAAGACCAGCATGAAGTTTACGAATATTTTTGAATATTTTGATTGTTTGACATTAAGACTGAGAATCTATAGTGTAAACTTGTTTGTCGCGTCAAAAACAACACAAATGCAAGTGGATTATTCATTTGTCTATCTTCCTATTAAGTTGAATCTAAAAATAGACCTGGGAATCCCATGCGTCTAAAATTATAACAATTGTATCATATTGGAAGAAAGAGTGACAACAAATTCATTTCACTATCATTTTTCATGATGGGACGTCGAAAAGAGCTGACACCAGTGGAATGTGCACAGATTGTGACTTATCATAAATGTGGATTTAGTGAAAGAGTAATTGCAAGGAAAGTGAAATGTTCAAAGACTGCAGTTCATCAAGCCATCCAAGCCTTTCTCACAAAAGGTCATTTCCAATCTTCTCATCCTGGATGACAGCACATTACTCAACCCCATGACGATTGATTGATTCGAAAATTGTGTTTATCTGATACTTTAATGCCTGCAACAGAAATTCAATATCAGGTAAAACTTCATGGTGTTTCTGTGTCAATCAGGACCATTTGAAATCATCTAAAATCATTTGACTTGCAATCATACAGAGTCACTCATAAACCTCATTTAACATTGTTGATGAAGAAACGTTGCCTAGATTTTGCATGAGATCATGTTTTGTGGACCATAGAAGATTGGAAGAAGGTCATGTGGTTGGATGAGAGTAATTTTGAACAATTTGGTATAAAAGCAACTCGAGTTTGTTGGCCTTCTGGTGCATGCTACAAAGGGAAATTCGTGATTCCAACAGTAAAACATTGTCCATCTATCATGGTCTGGGCTTCTTTTTCAGCCTATGGTTGTGGACCTCTTTTCTTTTTGGAACCAAATGAATGATTAAACGCAGAGAAGTATTTAAAGATATTGAATGAAAAATTATATTGCTTTATGAAGATTCATCAAACTAATATTTTCCAACAAGACTCGGCACCGTGCCACGTGGCTAAAAAGTGTCAGCAGTGGTTTCGTGATCAACAAATTTCGGTTCTTCCCTGGCCGGGAAATTCTGCCGATTTAAATCCAATAGAAAATTTATGGACCGTAATGAAGAAAAAAGTTTCTGAGAAATCCCCACGTTCACTTAGTGAGTTGAAGGAGGCGATTTTATTTGTTTGGACCCATGAAATTACTCCTAAACTGTGCTTAAAACTTGTGTCTTCGATGCCTTCCAGGTTATCTTCTGTCATTGCTAATCGTGGGGGTACTACGAAATATTGAATACATATTCCTTTCATTTTGTATATTCTAGTATAAATTCATGAATGAAATATATGTCAAATTCATTATAGAAATATATGTCTAATTCATGATAGAAATATATAATTTCGATAGTGGTCTTATTTCATTTGCCGCGATTGTATATATATATATATATATATATATATATATATATGTATATATCCTGTATATTCGCCCTTCATAATTTTTAACATACGTTCTACTGAGCTGTTTCAAATTTTATTATTTTGAAGAGAATTTTGGAAAAACATAAATATCAAAAAACATGATTTTTTTTCGAAAACATGTTTAATTCGGAAATAAATGTTTTAAACAACACACCTGTTTCTATGTAACAAAGCGATTTTCCACATTTTTGAACAATTTCATCCTGCCTGTTAAAAATAATTGAAAGCCTTTAACCCAATGACATGGACGCATCTATGGGGTTGGGCTCACTCACAAAATGATGAATGTTTATGCTAAATCGCATTCTTGTGCCCAAAGTACATGCAAATAAACAATTTTGTAAAGTTTTCATTCATAATCCTTAAAGCGTTCGATTTTTATCATTATGGTGTATGGTAATAATTTCTTCTGTGTTTTATTATATATAAAATGTCACCTTTAGTTCTTCTGCTTGCATAGTTGTTGATGCGTTAAGTTATATGTTATGATTTGAAATAGTGCCAATGATTCTTGTATCATTTGCAATCACACAACATTGCAATTTAGATTATTGTAACATCTACAACCTTAATTTGAAAGAATCTTTTCAGTCTTCAAACTATAAATTATGAACAGGTAACACATGATATAAGAAACACTGATAAGATTTCTGAATTTTTTGAAATATAATGATGTTGTCTGATCTGTTAATTTTCTCCATAATTATGTAAAATTTGTCTAAAAAGTAAGTTAACTTGCAAAATTCTTCCTAAATTTGTGATTCCTTCTAATATTATATCATTCAATTTGTAATCTCAAATTGACTTTCAATCGCCTTTCTAAGATCAAGACGGCCGTAAAAAATAATTTTTTTTGAAAAATGCGCAATAATTATCCACCCACATATTAACATAATGAAACTTTAGAAACAACAACGCTTATATATAAGATCAACCAAGGTCTACAACCAAGGTCTACTGTTATCATGGCCTAGTGACTTGCAGTAAAATTAACAAAAATGAGGCCGGAAACACTCAAAGATTTTATGCAACAAGTCATTTTAAGCAACCAAATCAAAGCATTAGCTATTTTAAGCACCTATATACTTTTTGAAACGCTTTGATTACTTGAAAATTGCAAAAACCACATTCAAATATAATAAAACTATTAACAAAAACAATCATTTTTCTGCATTGCAAATTTATAATTTGACGGCATAAAAATCAGCAAATATAAATCTATACAAGCAGGAATATAGATCTAACCTTTCTAATTTAAGATGAAATAGTTTTAGCAATTTTCATTGACTTCTTTGCATGAAACTTGTTTGATGAACGGTGTTTTGTTGTGAAACAAATACAATAGTTGTAGCTCCACAAATTTGAAAGGAATTTTTTGTATTCTTTGAATTGTATATTTCGACAAAGTTTTGCACCAATTCTCTACTTGTAAAGTATTTATTGCTACATTTCTTTTTTTACTGCAAAACGCCAAGCCGTGATTACAATGGCGGATTTAAGGGGAGGACTATGGGAGTGCAGTCCCCCCCCATGTGGAGCAAAACTAAGGTTAATTTTGGCAATCTTGGTAAAAATTTTGAATTAGTGCCAAATTTTTGTATTTCATTTGCAAAGCGATCCAAGGGTTTGGTAAATATTTGTAAAATATTTGGCAAATTTTTAAAATAACTTGCACATTTCCTTAAAATTTAACAAACCTTCCAAATATTTGTCCGACTTTCCAACTTTTTTTTTCAAATATTACTACACATTCTTAAGAATATATCAAAAATATTCCAATATTAGGCCTTTCACTTATAATCCACCAAGTTTTAGTATCCAATAAATTATAAGGGCAGTTGAAAGAACTGTTTCCACGTTATAAAAAAATCTGCGCACAGTTGGTAAATAGAATCAATACTGTCTCAGTGATGTTAATTATGACATATTTTTTTGAAGAATGTGGTCACGAGGGTTTTCTCCCTATTTTTCTCGAAAAACTACAAGTCTTTACCTAAAAAATACTGGTCCTTCTATCTTATGAGAAATATGAAAAATTTTTTTTTTGCAAAAATAGCTGAATAACTCCCCACCTATGAAAGCTAAACTAAAGTCCTAAAAAAAACATAAGATTCCGACCTACGAGATATTTTAATCCCCAGATGTTTGTCGCCTAATGAAGTCAGTACAATTTGGATATTTCTCAAATACTATATTGTACACAATCTACGTGCTCAATGAAACTTTTATAATAATTTAAGATTATTCAATTCTCAAATTACTGATTTGCTAAGAATTGCGAGTTTCAAAATTATTGATATGATACCCCCTTTCTAGACCTCTTTTTGTATTCTCCAGGNTTCCAAATATTTGTCCGACTTTCCAACTTTTTTTTTCAAATATTACTACACATTCTTAAGAATATATCAAAAATATTCCAATATTAGGCCTTTCACTTATAATCCACCAAGTTTTAGTATCCAATAAATTATAAGGGCAGTTGAAAGAACTGTTTCCACGTTATAAAAAAATCTGCGCACAGTTGGTAAATAGAATCAATACTGTCTCAGTGATGTTAATTATGACATATTTTTTTGAAGAATGTGGTCACGAGGGTTTTCTCCCTATTTTTCTCGAAAAACTACAAGTCTTTACCTAAAAAATACTGGTCCTTCTATCTTATGAGAAATATGAAAAATTTTTTTTTTGCAAAAATAGCTGAATAACTCCCCACCTATGAAAGCTAAACTAAAGTCCTAAAAAAAACATAAGATTCCGACCTACGAGATATTTTAATCCCCAGATGTTTGTCGCCTAATGAAGTCAGTACAATTTGGATATTTCTCAAATACTATATTGTACACAATCTACGTGCTCAATGAAACTGGGCCTTTGTATGAACTTTTATAATAATTTAAGATCATTCAATTCTCAAATTACTGATTTGCTAAGAATTGCGAGTTTCAAAATTATTGATATGATACCCCCTTTCTAGACCTCTTTTTGTATTCTCCAGGAATTTAAAATTGGAATGAATATGTTGCTGAAAAAATTAATGCTAAAGATTGACCAACCACCAGTGCAAATTAAAAGTAACTCAATAAAACTAACAGTCTATGTAGAAATATTTCATTCTCCTGACAAATTTCAAAAAATAACATTCAAGAGTAAATTATTCGCAATTACTGGTCCTGACATCAGACCCACGCGAGTGCTGGTGGTACTGGGAACAAAAAAAACAAAACATGGGATAGGGTTAGTATGAAACCAGAATTAAACTTTCAATTTTTAAATTAAAACTTGGAGCAATTTGAATTAATATTTGCTATTATGTAATCTTCAATAGCTTTATTTGCTTGCTCCATGCATATGTACAAATAAGATATATACATATTTACAAAAATGTACCGAGAACTTAGATATACATATACTAAAAATTAAGCTACAATAATTAAATTAAAATGCACACAGATATTTACAATTAAAATGGATTATAAATAAGAAGTTTCGCTACAGTTTTATCCTTTTAAGTATTCTGTTATTATTTTGTTCTGCTAATAAATTGTGTTTTTAACAGTTTTTTTAATTCATTTATATTGCTGGCTTTCCTTACACTGATAGGTAAATCGTTCCACAGTTTCAAAATGTGGTTGTAAAAGAATTTTCCCAGTATTTGCTTCTTGGATGTATATTGTTTATGCACATGTTAGCACGGTGATTATATGTTACATATTTATTAGTTAGTGCCCTACTACTTGTTTTCAAATGCTTAAGCATGTGTATTAAGCTGTTGTACTTGGTTATAGTAAATGGACGAAGCAATGATAATGTTTGCAGTTTTTTTACTAACTTGATGTTTACTAATGGAAAACATGGCACAGATTGACCAGTTAAACAATCTATTTATACACTCATGATCAGCAGTCTTAATATTGCTTAAAAGAATGCAAGCATGTGTATATTGACTAATTAAAAAGGGGTTTATTAAATCTTTACTCTGCTTAAACCGTTTTATTTATTTTAGATACTGTATTCCAAACGCCATATTACGAACCTTGCTGTTTGTAAACTCGTTATAACAGAAGTGTTGATCTATTTCCAACCCTAATACTTTACTGATTTGCTGTTTTGGATTGGAGATATACCGTCGGAAACTCTTAGACTTATGTCTTTAGCAATTGCTTCCGATCTACTTGCTAACCTAAAATATGTCTGTAATGTAATACTGTATCTCCATTCAATATTCTGCTGTGTTAATAACGCATAATTTAAGCACACTTAGTTTTAGCACAGGACCACAAATAGATGCATCTATATATAAATATAAATTAAAGTGCCATATTAGAAATTTCGACTAGAACATCAGCAAGAACTTTAAAACTGTTATCACCAACATGTAGAGAAATTTATGAGGATTCAAAACTTAATCAAATTTAGAATGAAAAATATCATGGAAAAATTGAGTTTAAAAGTCTCAGTACCCCCCCATCAGAAATTTCTAAATCCGCCCCTGGTTTTACAGCTTGACTAGATTTACAAGAAAGTGAACTCGGTCTCAATAGAAATACTATTGAGTAATGACTACATTATTTCCACATATAATTAAGAAATTTACATTTGATTTTCTGAAATGCAGTTTCATATTGAGAAATTTACGCTTCATATTCAGAAATTTGTATTTGATATTCAAAAACTTTACACAATGTTCATTTACATAGAATATATCAACACTTCGCCATATATGCAAAGTAAGATTTTACCAAAATCATGGAATGCTGGTCATTCCTCCTTAGTAATAATCTGTTCAATTATTTCCATAATAGTTTAGATTTGAATATAGGAACATATATAAAAAATTATTTTCGAGTCTGTCAACTTTAAATACTACTATTTGAAAATTGTTGTTCTTCAGAGAAGGAGGTGGTCCGATTTTTAATAGATCAAGACCATCTTGACCGAATACCGTAGGACCGGAACACTTACTATTTAGCTCATTTCCATTCACAATCCTCCTCAGAGGACCAGTTTACTATGAATATTGTAATTATGATTTCAAAATTTTCTGTTTTATCAAAATCGATTTTTCAGACGCACCTGCTGCACGTGGTGAAATTGACAAATGAAAACGTGCTTCTAAACTAATTCTTTAAATTCTTTGGCCAATCGTACTTAATAATTTGAACATCGGCTGGTGTGCTAATACAAGAAAAAGTTATGGGTGTAATAAAATCCGATGAAATTTTCTGATACACCAAAAGTATAATTGATTAGGCAATCTAGAAGCTACTGCCGGGTGTTAATTAATTAAATTAGGCAAACAGAAATGAATGACTGGGCTTATATAACTTATGTGTCAAATGATTTGCGTGCTATTTTATAATAAATTACATATTGTACATATTCGAATATGAATATGTGTAGCACATGTATAGCATGTTGTACATATAAATTTGGAAATTCATTGTGTTAAATAATAAATGTATATAACAACCCTAGAAAAATCTCGGACCAACAGCACCACAATTTTGGAGGACAAGGCACGATTGGATCGGCCCGCAGTGCAAACTGGATCATTTCCAGCTTTGTTCTTATTTTTTTTACTATAACTTTCCAAACAATATTAATGTTACTTGATTTTCTTATATCACAATAATACCGAGCGATTGAAATAACTCAAGTGCAGTGTGTGTAAACAATCAATGTTTATAATGAATGTTTGTCTACACTTTACTTACACTTCCATGCTAACATGTAAAGATCTATTTTGATATTTTTATATTATTTTGGCTTAGCTAGAGCCTTGTTGCTTATTCTGAGTCCCTACTGAAAAAAAATTTCTTTAATGAGAGACAATTAAATCTAAAGCACGGCTTGTTGTTTGCTATTGATATGATTTATGAGTGAAATCAAGTTTTAAACAACATTAGCCCTACTGCCTAGCATCTATTATAAAAAACAAACCGATTTTCCACATTTACAAAAAATTTCTTCCATTCTATTAGCAAATTTGTTAATCATGAGGCATAGAAATTTCTATTTGGGAATTTGTTCGAACGCAATGTCCAAAATTTCTTTTAAAGCGTATTGTTGTGGGTGAAGTAGTTAAAAAGATTAACAAGTTTTCTTTGAAAATTTCGAATTTTTGAAAAAGAACTAACTTCTCACCATTCACCTAACGTTCATGTAATTATCAAGTTTTGAGCCTTTGGAAGCAACAAAGACCGCTAACTGTTTCTTTATGTATGCTTGGACTTTCAAACACATTGAGGAGTGCTGATTGCATACATCGAGGTCACTGTACTGTCCTATATCACATGGTGCTTTCAGATCTTTGATATCATTATTAGTTTTGAGATATAAGCATTTAACAAAATTTCTCAAGAACCATAAATATTTTTAAAAACCCTTGGGGTATTTAAGGTTAACGTAAAATTACCTTGAGAAAAAACTTCAGTAAAATAATCCTACTAGGTTGAAGCTCTCCTTTCATAAAATCCAAACTTTTATCAATCCTGCTTGCTCATAAAAAAGTGTTCTTGTGAACTCTAACTTTAATTATTACATGTAAATTTATAAGTACAAACATTTAAAGGTACAAATACATATCAAAATTACAAAACAATAAACTAATAACTAAAATATTGTATGTTTGAAAAAAAGTTTACAATTTGCTTTTCCTTTTTTTCACCAGACCATGCTTTTTAATGCAGATTCTTACACATTTTGGGTATTTCTCCCAATGCATGCTGATGCAACACTTAACTTTTTGGACTGGATCTTCAAGTTTGCTACATAACACAGTGGCAGAAAGTGAGCTTGATTTTGGAGTTTGATTTTTGTCAATGAGAAAACTTAGTATTTCCTTTTCTCCAGTTGAATTACCAAGACTAAACCTTCTTCTAAATGAATCACCGTGATCTTCTTGAGGGATTACAACTGTTTTGCCATTCTTCTCCATTAGTTCTCTTATGGATATCGCGTTATGAACTGAAAGACAAGTGACAGATATAACAAGAGTTGCTAAAATCAATTGCATGTTTCACTAAGTGATGAAAATGATGATCTCCAACAAGTAAATGCCTTTTATCTAAAAGTGATGACGTAATCTTGCGCTAGAAGCATTTCATTTGCTCATGTGACTCTTTGTTTGCAGAATTATTCATGCGATTCGTAATCTAAGAGGAGTGGATGCAAATCCAACATCTTTACTATTTCTTATTAGATTTCCATTGGTGTATAGATTCATAAACGCTTAGGAAAATATGCATTAATCAATTTTTGACTCATCTTTTACAAGTTGGTTTTAGATAGAATTTCATTAACTATATTAAACATTGCCATTTACAGGGGCGTTGATGATGTCACCTTACGAAAATTGTTTGACATTAGTGATGAAGATAACAACTAAATGACTTTAGAAATCAATGGAATACTCGAGCGGCTCTTTCATTAATCTCTCTTCTAACATATTTCAGATTTTTATGTTTAAAGCTAATGATGCTATTTTTAATCACTGGCGTAGGAAAGTGTAAGAGTAGGGTATATATATATATCTTATATTCAATCTGCTCATATGACATACAAACAGACATGAAAATAATGGATATAAAATATAATATATAACATATTATATACCAGATTTTCTGACAAGTTAAAAAAAATATAAAACAATATATATATGTTTATATTTAATTATATGTCCATAAAAATGTCCATAAAAATTGTGTTTTGCGCTGATTTAGATCGGAAAATTTTTTTGAAATGGCATCAATGTTATGAGGAATATTGTGGTGAATATCGTTGTTAGTGTAGATGGGCAAAATATCAGACAAAATACCTGTTCTCATAGTTGTACTGAAGTCTACGCAAAACACTAGCAGATCTTTCATATTCACAACTAGTTACATTAAATGTACACAGTAATTTGAGGAGAATGAATAAATTCGGATATAAATCCTTAGGACAGCATTTATTTGCCTTTGAAGGAGAATCTGGAATTTCATTATCTATGGATTGCCAGTAATTTCTCCACCTTTGAATCTCTTCATCCAATAATGCAGGTGAGGGTAGATCATGACTATATGTCAAATAGTAAAATAATTAAAATACATTTTTGCAAGATAAGTTCAGGAAGCAGTTCATTAACTTTTGGCCTGACCCGGTTCACAACCTTCATACATCTTTTTGTTGTTGAGATTATCCAAGCCATAAACTGTGTGTATTATTTAATAATATCTGAAGGTACAAAAATCAAAATCAAACCCTGTCCATGTAGTTAAATATAGTAACTACATTTTTCACCTAACCGTATGCAGCCATTATTAAGGCTGACTAAGAAACTATGCTTCTTGTTGGCTATAAGCATTAGTAAACTAATGCCCATGTTCCACAGCTTTTGTCTAGCGTAGATTAGTCGAGCCCCCTTGCAACAGCAGGCTCATAAACACGTTCATCCATGGCTGCGTGTTGTGCACATGACACAGTGTGAGCTTGTCTGGTTTATTGCTACTAACTAAAATTATACCCACTCCTAAGTATTATATAGATGTAGTAGCATGAACTGCTAATAACAAAGCAAATGATATTGTAATGACATCAATGCTGATTTTCCTGGAACATCGCTTCTAACTATTTCGCGATTTCTGAAGAGCTATAAATCTCCGTGTTATTATATCTTTGAAAAATCATTTCTGTTCATAACATTTATGATTTGAAACTTTCGCACATTTCACTACTTTTAGATCTGATGTATAGTTATTAACACAATTGCAAATTATTAGTGCATCTTATATTTTCTTTGTAAATAAATTTGTTTTTTATAAATGTTCGTTTTCTCTCTATGGTAAGGGTATACATCAGTAGAATCATGTACTTATATTTATTTTAAAAATTATTTTTATTTGGAAATATTTATCAATTCAAGTTTTAAAAAAGTTTTTATTTTTGCAATTGACATATGTGTTGTCTGTGAAACATGTATTTGTGATAGTCAGCTAACAATGTCATGCATATTAACAAGAATCTCAAGTAAAACATGTAAACTAAATTAATGTATGATGTAGTATCTCCAATGTCATGTATGTTAATAAAATAAAAAAACAAGTATTAAAACAAAATTTAAATGTGTATATTTAAATTGTTAATTTATTATATGTCCATAAAAATAATGTTTTGAGCTGCATTTTTCGTGGATGCAGATCGGAAAATTTTTTTTTAATGGCATCAATGTTATGAGGAAAATCGTAGTTAATGTGGATGGGAGCCAAATTTGACAAACTACCAGTTGTCATAGTTGAACTTACGTAATTATGAAGTCTACGCAAAACACTAGCAGATCTTTCATATTCACAACTAGTTACATTAAATGTACACAGTAATTTGAGGAGAATGAATAAATTCGGATATAAATCCATAAAAATCCC
>CABFPE010000301.1:84041-114111 GCA_900660155.1 Hofstenia miamia
TATATATATATATATATATATGTAATGTAAAGGCCAATTTTATGGCATCAAAGTATGCACAATCTATTGTTGAATTCGAATGAATGAGAGTACTCAGGAAGGATAAATACTTCTCTACGCAATATATTTAAATTAAAAATGATTATCTTACTTTTTCTAAAAATACAATCAGAGATTAATTTACTACCAGAATATGATATTGAGAAATATATCACATACATTTTATATTTGTGAAAAAATGTAGTAAAATATCAATTGTAAGAGAATTACCTTAAAACAGTGATAGTCATGCCATAAAAGAACTCTACCCAACCCGACCGGACACGCAATTAGTTCAACCAAACATGACCCGAACCGGGTCGATTAAAGGAATCAATAATTATCGATTCCTTTTCCAGGCCAGACACGACCCAAATTCAAATCATTTGTGCCCGAACCCGACCCAATACTCGTCGCAGGTTATGGGCAAAGTCATCACTCATCACTGCTTTAAAACCAGACATTTATTTACATATATATACATGTATTCAAATGTAATTATACTGAGTTTTGATATATTAATGTTTGCTTGACGCTAGAATACACCGCTTTCAATTTTAAATCATCTTCAGTATAACAATAATGAGGCAATAAATTTACAATAACTTAATAAATCAATATTGCATGCACTTCTAATATACTTTGTTATACATTTAATAATTAATTCATAATTAAAATTGCCTCACTAATTTTTGGATAGTTTGTTCTTAATAGTATATAAAAATATCAGCAGTCCGTGTGTCGCCAAATTTACCAGCTGCCGATATATCGTCGCTGTGATGATTGTTTCGTTTGTGCTCTCATTTTAGTTTTTAAATTACCTTTTTATTATTGTAAATAAAAAATATGAATCTAAGCTTTCTCCTGAAACGAAATTTTTTTGTTTACTATCATTTCTTTGAATTTTTCGCTTGATTCAAGTTGTGAAAATCGATTAACAAAAAGGACAAAGTGATTTGGATATATAGATCTAGTTGATTCATAATGGCTGATTCTTCACCAAGTTGTTCTAAGTCTAACACTCGTCCACTACGTCATATTACCAGTGAAGAGGCTTTAAAAATGTTTGAGAATTTTGGAAATTCAGAGGATGAAGATGTGGCATGGGGTGATCATAATGTAGACAGTGAAAATGATGTAGATTTTGCCTCTCTTATACCTGAAAATTCACTTTCCAGTGATGAAAGTGAAGAAGAAATGGCAGATCTACCTTCCACAGCTAGATCTAGTAGCACAACTACTAAAAGAAAGAACAAAAGAAAGGCTTCTGTTACTTCTAAAAAGTCAAAGACGTCTGATAATGGATCTAGATCTAGCAAATGGCGTAAGCAGCCCTGGGAGAGAAAACGCAACAAAGCTTTCCTTTTCGAGCTGAGTGTGGCTTGAAGTTGACTTTAGAGGAGGATGCTACTCCACTTGACTTTCTGTTCTCCTTGATGGATGAGGAGGTATTTGACTGTCTTGTTAAGGAATTAGACAATTATGCAGCTGTTCACATTCAAAGTAACACACCACAGACGCAGTTTTCAAGTTTTGCACAGTGGGAGGACATCGGGCAATATGAACTTTATAAGATTTTAGCTCTCTATATTGCCATCGGACTTGACCCACGCCCATACGTTATTGATTACTGGAGTAAGAAAAAAGGATATTTTCATACGCATTGGTTCACGGCAATGTTTCCGAGGACCAAATTTCAACTTATCTCCCACAGCATGCTCCATGATTGTGAGCCTGACACTGGATGCAAGGCAAAGATTGAGCCTTTCATTTATCTTTTTTTTCCAAATTCCAGACAACATTTTAACCATATCAAAAATTATCTATTGATTAAATGGTCATCAACTGGAAGAGGCGTTTCCTGCACAAGCAGTACAATGCGGTCAAACCCAAGAAGCATCGCATCAAAACTTTTGGACTCTGTGACTCCATCACAGGTTACATCTTCAACACCAAAATTTATTTTGGCAAGAACACATCCTACGTCCAAGAATGTGATGAAGATCAATTACAAGCAGTGAATATCTTCAAAACTCTGCTGCAACCTATAACTAGAAGTGGACATCACATCTTTGCGGACTGGTATTATACATCGGCGCCACTCATTCAAAACCTTTCCAGTGCTCGCCACTTTTATACTGGGACGCTGAATGTCAACCATCGTTATTTCCCGGAATTGATCAAGAACCTCAAGATCGGCCAAATTGAGACCCTGTCTTACTAATATGAGGAACACGATATTCTGTGTACAGCATGGAAAGATAAGAAAGCTAAAAATCCATTTGTCTTGGTCTCCACAAATTCGAAAATGCTGTGACAGAAGTGCAGGAAGGTTTTCGTTAAGTCACCAAACCTGTCACGGTTGCGAGCTACAATGTGTCAATGAACAGTTGTGATCATGCTGATCACATTTTGTTCACTTTGAGAAGAGGGGTCGGGCAGAAAAAATCCCCTTTCAAACCTTCAAAGATGAGCTCATCAATCTCCTTGTGACCAAAGCTGCCTTGATCACTCCAAACCGTGAAAAAAATACTAGGAGGCCAAACTCAAAAAGCAATGAAGGATTTGAAGTGCAGAGATTTCAAGGAAACCTGCGTCTTGTGGATTACGATTGCAAAGATGCGGCTTTGTGACTGGTGCAAAAAGGCTGGAAAACCACAAAAGTGATCCAGCTTTTTTTACAATGGCTTCAGCAACAGCCACATTTGTGTGTCAAAAATTAATCCAGAGATTATTTTGACACTTGTACATAGCTGACTATTGGTGTTGTAACTTTTTCATATTTTCTTCTTCAGTTCATCAATTTGTCAAACTTCAAATGCAGACATTTATATATGTGTTTTGTTATCTCCCCTATATGCCACTTATAATCTCACCCCAGAGTTACATCCCCTGTATTATGTAATTTTATATATTTTTCATTGAATACTTCAATCTACTACCTTTCTATTGATTTGTTTGGTATAATGCTGAAATATATGGTCTAGAAGAAAAGCACTTGTTTCTTTGCTGTCCATTCTGAGAACCCTTCAGTCAGAACTAGTAAATAGGCCTGGTATAAAAAGATTTAAGCAAATGCAATTAAAAATGTGTAGTGACAAGCAAACAAACCATTACACGAAATATTTCTTGCTATGCATTTTCATAAGGAATACATTTATGCAAAAATGATAAAATTTATTGAATTTTGAAAACAAAATACTCATACACAGTTTGCAAAATAGCATGAAATTGAAAAATGATTATGGTTATTAAAGTAATTCTACATGATATATAACTTGAAGAGAACAGAAGCAAACGTTTTTTAAATTGAAATGAATATCAAAGCTATATAAAATTAATTTAAGCATATGTATAGTACTCAAAACAATTAATCTAATTAATATACCTTTGTAATTGTTTATAAGATTATAAAAACACAAAAGCAATCATTAAATAATTGAAACCACATTTTGTGAATTACATGTAGGTATTAAATCACCTAGGAACACTTTCTGAATACGATATAGCATGATATATAATATATATCATATAAAATATACATCTCACAGTGTACAATTAAGAAAATCGGATTTTAAATCAATTTTCCTATGAAATTTTAGTAGTAAGGGAGGCCGAGACTTTGTTACACTTTTTTTCATGGAACTTGCATAGTAATGTACTTTTACTAGTTTTTATGTTATTTATTTGGCCTAACTTACTTTACATGTTATATTCTACTTTACATATGTACATGAGTTGCTTATTTATGTGGCTTAATTTAGTTTACATGTTTTACTTTACTTACTTGTTTTTTGTTAATGTACCTGACTTGCTTATTTATGTGGCTTAATTTGGTTTACATGTTTTACATTACATACTTGCTCATATACATGACATTGTTAACTGACTATCACAAATACATGTTTCACAGTCAACACACATGTCAATTGCCAAAATAGAAACTTTTTTAAAACTTGAATCAATAAATATTTCCAAGTAAAATTATTTTTAAAATAAATATAAATACATGCTTCTACAGATGCATACCCTTCCATAGAGAGAAAACGAACATTTATAAAAAATAAATTTATTTTCAAAGAAAATATAAAATGCACTAATAAATGATAAAGTTCATATAGCAAATTTCATTTGAAGTTCAATGAACAATGATAATATTCAGCAGACTTCATTGTTGGATGGGTGTATTTGCACGTTTTGAATTTCCCATGGTAGTATCTAAACTAATGACTAATAAACAAGTCAAATGAGGTGATAGATCACAGTATAAACACATGACTATTAAAAGTTTAAACAAATTAAATCAAAAATGTGTATTAACAAACAAATGACGTTTTATATGATAAAGTATATAATATATTTAACATCAGACAGTAAATTTGCAGCAACTCATTAAAATAAAATTGATTATGTTTTTAAAAGAAATATCTGTAAAACTAACTAGAAATATCATTGCAAAAAAGCGTTAAATATCTAAACAATATCTGAGATTTAATTATAAAAATAGCTTACCAAAAAGTTTAAAATCTTTCAGGGTAGTTGTCTTTTTTTCAGTAATGTGTAATTTGATTACACAGGCTGTGTATATTCATATGTATAGAAAGTTGCATGCTTATATAGAAAATGTCTACATTACATAGTTTAATCTATTGCCATTGTTCAAATGTCAAAATCTAACAAATTATAAAAACAGTCAAACATGTGAAATTCCATTATTCTGTTCTATGTATAAAGTTGCACTTCTTCACAGATAATGTTAACATTACATAGTTTTTTCTATATCCCATTGTTCAAATGTAAAAATGTGTCCAATTGTAAACTTAATAGCTACCAATTAATAAACTGGTGCAAATTTAACTGTTATCACGATTAAATAAAATATTTATATGATACTAGAATTCTTTTAATATACAAAAAATTATTTTTTTAATGTTGGAAAACAATCAATTATTATTACAACATGTTTTTCTCAATTTATACACTGCTTTTGGCGTATTTTTTTCCTTTCTGTGTTTTTTGTGATTTGTTTTTGCCATTTAAAAAATATTACTTGCCTTTGGGATAGTTTCTTTCCCGTTTTGTAATTTTGTGATTTGTTTGTGCCTTTTCAAACAATATTACTTGCCTTTGGGATATTTTCTTTTAATTTTTGTGTCTTTTGTGATTTGTTTTTGCCTTTTAAAACAATATTACTTGCCTTTGGAATATTTTCTTTTCCTTTTTGTGTTTTTTGTGATTGGTTTTTGCCTTGTCGCACAATATTACTGCTAGCAAACTACCAAAAAACATTTGGCTTACAATCCTGGATGCTGTGTACATAAACACAAAGTATGGTATTACAATTATAGTGCAACTCGAAAATTGACTTTTCTATTTTCTACCTAAGCAATATGCCAAAGTACTTGGTGTTTTGCAAAACCATTTACTAGTTTAATATCATCTTTCTTGAATAGTTTTTTAGTTACTAAAAGTTTATAAATCTCACCTAAAAAACACAAAAAGGAAAGGAAAATATCCCAAAGGCAAGTAATATTGTTTGAAAAGGCAAAAAAATCACAAAAAACACAAAAAGGTAAAAATACGCCAAAAGCAGTGTATAAATTGGGAAAAACATGTTGTAATAATAGTTGAGATTGTTTTCCAACTTGTGAAAAATATTTTTTTTGTATATTGAAAGCATTCTAGTATCATATGAAAATGTTTTATTTAATCATGACAAATGTTAAATTTTCACCAGTTTATTAATTGGTAGATAGCAAGTTTACAATTGGATACATTTTGACATTTGAACAATGGGATATAGATAAAACTATGTAATGTTAACATTATCTGTGAAGAAGTGCAAATTTATACCTAGAGCAGAATAATGGAATTTCACATGTTTGTACTGTTTTTATAATTTGTTACATTTTGGCATGTGAACAATGGCACTACATTAAACCTTGTAATGTTTTCATTGTATATAAAAGCATGCAACTTTATATACGTATGAATATATACAGCCTGTGTAATGGACTTTCACATTGCTGAAAGAAAGATAACTACCCTGAAAGATTTCAAAATTTTTGGTAAGCTATTTTTATAATTATTGTTTAGATACTTAACGCTTTTTTGCAATGACATTTCTAGTTAGTTTTACAGATATTTCTTTTAAAAACATAATCAATTTTATTTTAATGAGTTGCTGCAAATTTACTGTCTGATGTTAAATTTATTATATACTTTATCATAAAAAACATCATTTGTTTGTTAATACACATTTTTTATTTAATTTGTTTAAACTTTTAATAGTCATGTGTTTATACTGTGATCTATCACCTCATTTGACTTGTTTATTAGTCATTAGTTTAGATACTACCATGGGAAATTCAAAACGTGCAAATACACCCATCCAACAATGAAGTCTGCTGAATATTATCATTGTTCATTGAACTTCAGATGAAATTTGCTATATGAACTTTATCATTTATTAGTGCATCTTATATTATATAAAAATAAATTTATTTTTTTATAATTGTTCATTTTCTCTCTATGGTAAGGGTATGCATCTGTAGAAGCATGTATTTATATTTATTTTAAAAATTATTTTTATTTGGAAATATTAACCAATTCAAGTTTTAAAAAAGTTTTTATTTTTGCAATTGACATGTGTTGTCTGTGAAACATGTATTTGTGATAGATTAAGAATTTTTTAAACAAAATCTGACCTTGTTAGAGTTTCTAAAGCATAGCATTAGAGAGAATGCCAATATACTTCCAAGCATTTTTCCACTATTTGTAAGCCTAAAACATGTATTTTTATTACTAGATTTAGCTCCAGATTTTGATGTATTGCTATGGGCTTTAATACATCTGACACTTTTCCTTTTGTTATGGTTTCAGTAGTACATGTTTCAACACAATTTGACAAATATTCGTTTTGCATAACGTTTTGACTGTGCATACACTTCCACTTAACGTTTCCAAATGCATATATCTTGAAATAATATTGCAAAAAAACGCTAATAATATAAATATGTGAAAAAAGAAGTTGACCTTCAATTTTTTATTGCTTTAAGTTTTGTATTTCGCTTTTATTTTTGTCTACGATGCTTTTAGATTGATGTGTGATTAGAAATATTTCTCCTTTAAAAAATTGATTTTCAACAAGTCTAATACAAATTTTTGTTAGCAAAGACATTAAACGTGTACAAAAATTATGAAATTGTTCTATTAATTTGTAATCACATAAAGAAATGTTAGTATTATTAACTTATTAAAATGCAAAGATAGCTTACATTGTAAAATAAATTCAACAGTCATTAATTGAATCGTTGTAAAAACTTACTAATGTTTAAAATGAAGATATCTTTTCATCATAGACATTCAACAAAATGAAAATTCTTAAGAAATATATAGGCGAATAAAATGGAAATTTCTTCAAAATCTAACAACATTTCCTTTGAAGAAAGGCAGCAGTACAATGTGTGCTGCTTCACAATGCAGAACGATTTTTTGATGGCCTAAAAATACAGGTCAATTTAGAGCAACTGCTAAAACTATTTTTTACACTATGTATTAAGATAGCAAATACACATGGCATATGTTTCCTACAACATTCCCATCCCAATATGAAGTTATAACGAATATTATCATTGTTCATTGAACTGTAGATGAATCATTATATGAACTTTTTAATCATTTATTAGTGCATTTTATATGTTCCTTGTAAATAAATTTATTATTTATATATATTTGTTTTTTCTGTGTGGTGAGAGTACGCGTCTGTAGAAGCATGCATATATATTTTAAAAATTATTTTTACTTGGAAATATTTATCAATTCAATTTTTTACTCAAAAAATTAGCAATAAAATGTTCGTAATTTCAAATACGTGAATCATTTCTATATAGAACTTCAATGGTTTTTGCAAACTGTTTATGTAATGTGTATAAAAAAATTTCATCAATAGATTGCAACAATTCTAATCTCATGGGATTTTGAAAATTGCTTAACCTCTATATATAAAAAATTGGCTGCATGTTAAACAATAGATTGCAAATTAATTTTGTTTGTCAACAAATAGCACAACAAAACAGAACATATTCCAATGACGTCAGAGATAGACAGCCATACATTTCCCATGGTCAAAGTCCCCAATTACATCAGATAAGCCCACTAAGGTCACAAAGAAAACGTTGAACAGGATTCGAGTCTCTTCATACTACTACCAAGTCATTAAAGTAGAGGAAAAATTTATAATAATGAACACCAAATAAAGCAGACAAAGATTATACCAACATTTACATCATTTCAAACATTGAACATCATTAAAACACTGACCCAGCTCCGAAAAATTTAGTTTCTTCCTTAATATATAAATACCAACGTGATTATTGTAAAAAATCATACATCGTAGAAACTAAAAGACTTCTAGGAACCAGAATAAAAGAACATCTAAATGGGCACCTAAGATCAGAAATATATTTACATAAATATCCTGCAAGAGAAGATAGTTTTTATATACTACTAAGATCAAACTATCCAAAATCGGTGAGGCAATTTTAATTATGGAAACTAAGAAGGATCAATTATTAAATGTACAACAAAGCATGTTAGAAGTGCATGCAATATTGATTTATAAAGTGTAGTTATTGTAAATTTGTTGCCGCATTATTGCTATACTGAGGATGATTTAAAATCGAAACCAGTGTATTCTAGCGTCAAGCAAACATTAATGTATCAAAACTCAGTATAATTACATTTGAATATATGTCTATATATATATATATATTTTTTTTTTAGCATCATCAGGGTTAGCATAACCATAAAGTAAGTAGAATAAACAATAGAGTTATAGCATTCTGAATGCGTAGTTTCTACTATTGAGTAGGCAAAGAAATTCCATACACCAAAATTTAGAATGTAGGTAGCATGAAATAAAAACATTATCACTTTCAGTGAAACAATGTAAAAATTACTAAAGATCAAGAATAGGTAGTCTAACATTGTCAGCATGCAACAGCCTAATAGTGGGAATATGAGAATTTATGTGGCAATTACTGCCGAAGTGATACAGGGACTCAACCATCGTTGCAGAAGAGGAGGAGCTGTGTTGTGGAGATCAGCTTCGGGCAGGAGCCCATGGAACAACTGAAGAGGAAACATCATACTGCCCAGTCACCTAAACAGTGATGGTTAATACTTAAGTACTTAATTAACATAACTAGTTAATAAGAAAGAGAAGTTTGATGGATCAACAAATGGGTAACACCTCACCCGCAGTTTACTAAGCATTCCTTAACAGCGATTAGACACGGCGTAACAAGCTAGGTGGAGGATGTTACAGTACAGCTGATGCCACATGCCCACCCAATGCTGCACTGAGGGCATTCTGTGTAAAGAGTTTTTAGTTGGGAGGTTGTGGCTCTAGTAGTTTTGAGTTGTCCGTGGTTGTCTCTTTATTTGCGGAGATGATACTATATCTAATTTCAAGATAGCTAGTATGTAGGTACTCGATGGGGATTCTGGGTTGATAGTAGGCCCCTGTTCGTGGTGGTGATGCGTCACTTTGAGAAGTGACCATCATTCATTGATATTGTTGATAGTTTCCTGGTTCTGTTTGAAGGCGAACCTTATTTTTATGTTAGTTACTGAGGTAGGGATAGAGTTGGGATCAACCATTTCCGATGTCTGTGTTTGTAGTATTGCATCTATTGCCAGACATTGTTTAGTAATTATGTGATATTGAGGCATAAATCTGTGCATTAGTATATCAATGAGTATCAATTTCGTGATGGAGATCTCCTGTTCAACAGCTGTTCTTACAAGAGTGTTTTCCATATTATGCAGAATTCGAGGTAGCTTTCAAGATCAAGGATGTTGTCTGGGATGGGTGATTCTTGTTCATTGTATATGAAGTTAATGTTAATGGCGAATGAGTGGGTCTTGACCAGTACAAGGCCTGTCTCTTATACACATTTGGGGTTAGCTTTGTCGACTGCTTTGTGTATGTAGACTAAGTTTAGTGTGTTCCAATCAATATTGATACACTCCATGGATTTGCAAGTGTTCCTGTTTTTAATTAGCTTAAGTAAGTTTTTCAGGAGGAGACTGTTGTTGAATGTAAAGTGTACTGTACTGTTTAAATAATTGTAGCTCAGCTTTTCCATCATGTGTGGTGAATAGAATATAATTTAGCTAATTTTGGGGTGCTTTTTGGCGTCAATTGTTGCAAATAGTGCATCACTTGAGAATTTGTTTTCACTGATTGATAGAATATTTGACATTGTGTCTTGCATTGCTTCTGAGATGTTGCTTTGGGTGACATATCTGTTGCATTGGGGAGTTTGGACCTTTGTGGTAGGACCTTAGTGATGGTATGAGGTCCTCCCCAATGAAGTATGAGTTTACAGACTTGTTTCTTGTTGGTGATGATACCAGGGGTATAGATGAGTCATAAACTTTGTTGCCAATTTGGTGAGGTTTGCCTTAGATTTTCTTGTTAAACTGGTGTTGTTGTCATATTGCACTTTTTTCAACATAGACACACATAGATTCATGAGTATGGTTATGAGATTATTGACGTAGATGTTGTCAATTTTGTTGCAGTATCCTTTATAAAGCATTGAGATTGGTGTTGGGGCCTCATGGCCAAACATAGCTTTATATGGTCTTTATATGGTGAAACATGTGTAGTTGAGTGTGTGGAAGTACTCTACCATGGGCAGTATTTCTCTCCACTGCTTGCCACCAACAATAGCAGTTATTGTTTTCATGAGTTTTCATAAGGTTTGATTGACTCATTCTACAGCACTGTTAGTTTGTGAATGGTTGATTGTGGTGTGGGTATGCAGAATTTCCAATTTTTTGGCAGGTGTTTGGAACAGTTGACTTTCAAATTGTTTGCCCTGATCTGTTATCAGTTGCTGCATAGGGACAAACACGCATATTCAATGGTTTATGATGACTTCAGCAGTTGTTTGAGCTTTGATATTTCTTAGGTGAATCATTTTGCAGTACTTCATGAAGTGGTCCACCATGACTAGTACATAAGTGTAGCCATCTTCATCTTTTGATAATTGTTTGATGTCAGTGTTTACTATTTTGTTCATATATTCCACAGAGATTTTCTCTAGTTGTGACCTTTGGCCTGGGAATCTGTTCTTGTTTAGTAGTAGGCATTTATTAATAATGTCTTTGATGGTTCAACTGGGGTATGTAGTAACAAAGTTTTCGTGAGTTGTAAGCTCCATTTGATACATGCCTTTGTTGCCTTGTTCATGTATATTTTTTACTACCTCACATTTGTAATATTCAGGTAGTGTGATGAGATTCTGTGTAGTTGTGCTGGCGTAAAGGATGCTGCTGGTTGTCTTCCAATTGTGTTTATGGAAGTAGCAGGTTGCCATGCTATCCATGAGAAACGTGGGATCTTTCAATAGCTCAATGATTTGGCTTAATATGATGTTGTTTTTCTGAGCAGTTGCTATTTCCTCAGGGGTGATTTCTTCCTTAATCATGATAGATAGTACTGGAATTATGGGGTGGCTGTTTTTATTGGTGTTAATATCAGGTAAGCTTTCATATTGACATGTGGGTATGAAATGAAAGTTTCTGGCCTTGCCCTGTTCTTTTTTGAGTTTGTGCTGATACTGCAGCAGTGCAGTCCATATATCTGCATCAGTATGTAATTTTCCTTTTCAGTGTTTGATGGAGAAGTGGAAGTCATTTAAGTACTCAATCCATCTTGCAATGATGTTGGAGTGACTGCCAGCATATTTTTTCAACCAACATAGACTGCTGTTATCTGTTCTGACCATAAAGGATTTTTTGCCAATTAGGAAGTGTTGGAATGTTTTCAGAGATTCAATTAGGGCTAGCATTTCTAGCTTAGTTGCACCATAATTTAGTTCACTCTGTTTGAGTTTGAGACTGAACCATTGTATTAGTTTTTCTTCCCCATTTTGGATTTGACTCAATGTTCTGCCAATGGCTACCATACTGTCATTGC
Source organism: Hofstenia miamia (assembly GCA_900660155.1). Classification (NCBI taxonomy): domain Eukaryota; kingdom Metazoa; phylum Xenacoelomorpha; order Acoela; family Hofsteniidae; genus Hofstenia; species Hofstenia miamia. Next base: position 96,073 of record CABFPE010000301.1, read on the forward strand.
AATCCAATATGTAAGGGTCATGTGATGATGATGAGTTGAGTGACTTGATTTTTTTCATTTCTGCTTTTAATAGATTGAGTTCCTCCTGGTGTTGCCATGTCCATGTGAATTCATTTTTTAAAGGAGATATGAGATGTGGAACGTTTTTCAGCAAGGTTGGGAATAAACATATGATAGTAGTTTGCAAAGCCTAGTATTCATTGCACGTCCTTTTTGTTGTAAGGCAACGCATTTCATTGATTAGTTGTCTGGCGCTATCTTTGATGGTGATACTTCTTGGTGTTATATTTCTGCTGAAGAGAGTGATTTTGTGTTTGTGTTGAGCAAAGTTGAATTTGTTAGCTTTGATTTGTAAACTGGTGTTAAATAGGAGTTGTAGTGTTGTGTTTAGTTGTTTGGCATGTTCATTGACAGTTTCTGACCCAATTAAGATGTCATCAATGTAAGCAGCAATGCCTTTTGAAAGTTTGCATTGTTCATTGAGTAAGATTTTTGTGACATATTGCTGAAATGTGGCTGGGCCAAAGGCCATGTATAGCCACTTGAGTAGGCCAAATGGCGTGATGAATGCAGTTTTCTCTATATTGGTTAGCTGCATTGGTACCTGCCAGTATGCTTTGCATAAATCTTATAGAATATCATTGATGTGTGGTAATGGATAAGCATGCTTTTATGTGACTGCATTCAGTTGGTGAAAGTCTGTGCATAGGTGATGTTTGTTGCCCTATTTGATGAAGACTGTTGGGGACACATAGGGGCTTTGACTTCTTCTAATGATTCTGTTGTTGAGGAGATCTGATATTGTTTTGCATATTAATCTTGCATTTGAGGTGGTACCCTTCTGCATGATTGTCGTATTGGTTTGCCAGAGGTGGTTTCTATGCAGTGTTTGACACTGATGGCTTTGCCAACACTTATTTCATCATTCTAAAAGATAGCTGCATTCTTTGTAAGTATTTTGTTGATAGTGCCTCTTTCCAAGTTGTAAGGTGAGGATGTGATTCTGTAGTTAGAAGCAGAGTAATTGATTGCTGTCTCAGATTGTTGTCATTCTCAGTGATTAGAATAGGTTTGCTCTTGGTTACATATTTTTCAAGTGGAATTCCAGTAATTGTAACTTCCTTAGATCATAGTAGGACATGTTTATTGGAATTGTTAAGTATTGCCGTGAATCTGTAGTTATCACATATTGTGGCAAGGTTGTTTAAAACAGTGATTTGAGAAGATCATATTCCATGTATATTTGTGATGACTACTTCTCTGTAGTGTGTTTTTTCGCCTGAAATTTTATGAGTCTCCTGTGAAAGGGCTTGAGTCATAAATTGTTGGTTTGAGAGAATTCCAAAGTGTTGGTGCCCTTGGTGGCTAAGGAGACTGTGACGTGTTTGACTTCTTTAATCATTAATGTGTGATTTGAGTAATTGATGAGGCTTTGTTATCCATTAGAAAGTCTCTTCCTAGTATTATTTCAGATGGCAGTATTTGATTCCTTATATCTATTATGTGAACATCTTGAAGGAAGTTGACTTTTTGGATTGTAAGTAGTGCATCTTTTATGACCCCTTTGACATTAACATAGTTGCCTGAGTGCTTATTAGTCAAGATTCATTTGAGGTTATGTCTTCCTTTGTCCAACCTATTTTTTGCACACATGTATCAGCCATGATTGAAATTGAAGCACCAGTTTTGACTGTAGCTTTGATGTTACAGAGTATTGATGGTAATGGGAATTAAGTTTCTTTCCAGCAAATCTGTTACAATCAACATCTCTTTGGGACAGTATGGGCTGGCGCCCTTATTCATTTAAATTATCATCATAGTTTTCATTGTTTTTGAGACAAACTAGATCTTCTGATGTATAGAAGCCTTTGTCATTAATCATATAGACTATTGTTTTGCAGTCTTTCTTTTCACCACATAGGCTGCATCTGACAAATGCAAAATCATTGGGTTTCTCCTTGATCGCTTTTTGTAGGCCTTCTTTTGCTGACATCTTTTGTAGGGCATTGAAGGTATGATGTTGTTGAGGTGCTACTTGTGGTGTTCCTCTTTTTCTGTATGCTCATTCATTGTTTTCTATTGTAAGTTGGATATTTATAGCTTTCCATATTAGTGTTTCAATATAATTATCAATGTCACATTTGTTTTCAAATTTAGTTTTCATTGAATTTGGCAAACCAGCATGTGCATAAGAGTAGGGTTCCTATGCTTAATAATGCTGTTCTTCTTGTGATAGCCACAGATGACAGTAAACTTTGTATATGTAGTTTATTATGTCTTTATCTCTTTTGAGTTTGCATTAATAAAGTTGCATTTAGTATTGTTTGTGTGTACATTCATTGTCAAATTTTTAATTCATAGCAGTAACTAGTTTGTTGTAATCAGTTTTTATCATTGCTTTGAGATTGAGGTAAACTTGAAGGGCTTGATTTTTGAGAAACAAAGGCAGCTGCATTGTGCTGTTTTGTTTTGTACTGTGTTGTTGCATTCAATAGATTTCAAATAGGATTATCCACTCTCAGAATGTTTGGCTTTTAATATCAAATTTTCCTGTGCAGCATTTTAGTTAGTTTGATATCTGTTTTTAGTGGTTGATAACATAGATATTCTCTTTTTAGATTTTGTATCAAAGATTGCATGTGGGCTGACCTCAAGTGGCGACGTGACATGGGGTATAATTGGTCTGAATGCACACAGACTTGGCAGTGGCAACATGGGAATTGTCCTGTAATGTGTATCTTGGTAGAGATTGGAGGCTGTTACTGGTGGATTCTGCTTCAAATTAGTCAGCGGTTTCATTAAACTTGTAATAGTTTCTAAGATATTATTTCAAAATACATTTAGGTTGTCTCTGATGGAGGACTCAAAAATAGAGAACTGTTTTTGCAAGACATAGTTGGTATCAATGTGGGATTGGCTTGATACAAGCAATTGACTTTCTAGGGATTGTATTTTCGATTCCATACTGTTTAGGCATTCACTTTGATTTAAAACGAGATCAACAAGTTTGGCTTTACTTAGAGTTTTGAGATTAGTAGTGGTACAATTTATCATTTTCTCCTCAGTAGTATAACAGATAGGAGAGGGGTTCATAGTAGTAATAAATCCATAGTAATGTACTGGAGTTAAACCATGCACAAGATGTTTTCTCAGAGAGTTAGAGCATAACAGTTTAGTAAGTAATAGATTTGATGAGACTTTGCAAATAATGAATAACTTCAAAGAGGTGTCAAAGTTTTCCAAAGGAGTTTTCCCAAGAAAAGTTTAATAACTGTTTCAAGGGTTGGTTCTTTTAACAGTCGTGGGTCACCATCTAGAATCATCATGATTAGCATAACCATAAAGTAAATAGAATAAACAATCAAGTTATAGCATTCTGAATGAATAGTTTCTACTATTGAGTAGGCAAAGAAATTCCATACATCACAATTTAGAGCATAGTTATAGTGAGTTAAGAGCATTAGCACTTTCAGCAAAACAATGTAAAATTTACTAAAGATCAAGAATACGTAGTCTAACGTTGTCAGCATACAACAACCTAATAGTGAGAATATGTGAGTTTACGTGGCAATTATTGCTGAAGTGATACAGATTAGCAGTCATCAAATGCATAAAATGAACATCACTGGATAAGCCAGACCCCAAAGAGTTTACAATCACCTGCCAATGGCAGAACTAAAAATAATGTCTATGCATGATGTCAGCAAGCATGATATGAGAATGGCTTTTATACAGCCAATGCCTATATATATATATATATATTTATATATATATTATTAGAAGCTTAGTGAAACAAAGACTAAAATTATTATTGATTATAATGATTAATTGTAAATCCTGATAGGATTGATTATTTTCATTTTGTAAATGTTTTGTGCATTTAATACTTAAAATTATACTTGATGGTATTTGACAAAACAAAAGATGGTCAAACAGCATAGTCAAATTAAAGCTGACGTTGCGTAAAATTAGCAGAAATATTAAAGCGAGGGAAAAACTGTCAACAAGAAAGATTAGCAGGTACTTGTTGAGTGTAAATATGATTTTCTTGAAATTCATAATGTTTCCAAAATGTTGGCTCATATAATCATGCGGTAATCACAGAGATGGAATTGTGTTCAATTCTCGGATCAGTTCGTATAGGATCATAGCGGATCGGATCTACATTTTGAGAAAATTTCGAATCCAAAAAATTTCAAAAATTTTGTATTTTTACATTATACATTACGCATATTTTTACATTGAATTCCACTTTATGTGTGTCATTAATCTCAATCTAAGTAAAATTTAGTAATTGAATTTCAGTGTTCATACAACAGGTTCCACATTATTCTTTCCAACAACTTATAAAATTATTAGTGACGAATATTGCAAATCTGAAAATGCGATTCATGTTAGTAAAGCAACCGAAAACTTCTGTTTGTATAAACTTGCAAAAGCAGAAGAAGCACAGAGATACAAGTGAAATACCAAAATTTAATGATACTAATATAAGAAGCACAATAAACAACTTTCAATGCCAAAATCAATTTAGTTTTTCAGAAAGCTCGTGATTACTATCATCACTAAAATACAAATTTTTTTAAAGGCGTAACAATAATAGGATATTCATTTATCAAATGGTGCTTTTATATAATATAAAATTTGTAATACAATTTAGCATTTAATTTCTATGAAAAGTAAATTTTAAAATTTCTAAATCGAAAATTTTGTTTGAAAAAATGAATTTTTCTATCACAGATATTAATACACTTTGGGTTTGCTCTTCAATTTGCAATTGTTTGTGCTATTCTTGTTTTCATCGCTCTAACTCCAATTTTGAAGTTTTATTTTGATTTTTGAAACAACTTCAATTCTCAATTCATTGTTGCTTTGCAAAATTGTGATTTTTTGGATTTGGACACAAAAAATTAATAGAGCGGTAATACCATAAGAAATTCAACTATTTAAACTCTGTGCATATATTTTTATTATAGTTTATGACAATTTTAGGAATTAGATTACTACAAAGCTTACAAATAAACAAAGAAATGAATTTGTTGGAATTTTGGCAGAGCAATGATCAATTTCCACTTATAATTAAATTCATAAAAAACAGAAATGGATTTGCTTCTTGTGGGTGGACAATTCGAAATATAGGAAACAATCTATTTCATGCATAGATGGACATTGGCCAAAATTGATGTTCACGGCCAGCCGAAATCTGGTTGGGCCAATTTAAGTCCTAACAATTTTAGGCCCATTTTATGATCGTTGAAACAAACAATTTCTGAATTTTTTTGATTGCTTGACCAAAATTGACTATATTAGATTGCAGTACTAGACCCAGTCCTTCCCGGTATATCCTAAATGTCCATTTTTGATCTCACGAGTGTGTTGAAGCACCTACATTTTTCTATTCGCATTTGAAAAAAAAATTTATTTTAAGTACATGTCTGTTTATTGATGAAACACTTATTGAAATTCAGATCCGTTTCATATCGGAAACTAAAATTCTTTTAAAAATTCGGATCCGGATCGGATCGTATCCTAAAATGTTGGATCCGATTCCATCTTTGGGTAATCAGCTAACCTCAAATAATTTTCCGCAGATAGACATCTCAAGCCCAACTCAGGAGTGCTCTGTGCAATGTCAGTGATTATTGTGGCTACAAACTCGCAGCAATTCAGAATTTTGAAACTTAAATGAAAAGAAAAACCGTTTTCCTCATTTGCAAACAAATGTATTCAAGCTTTTTACACATCTATTGGTGAATGAGCTTGAAAATAATGTTAAAACCCTTGCACTAAAGTGTAAAACATTTGCTAATCAAGCTTTTTACACATCTATTGGTGAATGAGCTTGAAAATAATGTTAAAACTTGCACTAAAGCGTATTGCTTTTGCTGAATTATTCGAAAATTCCAATTTTTCAAAAAAGACTTAAATTCTCTTCCTACCTAAGGTTCATGGAATTTTAAGGTTTAGAGCACATGGGGCAACACCGAAATTGAATTGTTTCTTTATATGCAAAGAGTCCTAACAAGCCAATTAAAGTGTGCAATGCATAAAGTAAGAGGTAGCAGTTTGGAAACCCACGGAATCAGAGCATTCGCGCAAACACCCCTAATGGGCCCATGTTCGAGCATAGTCATAAACGAAAATGAAAAAGCCACTTCTTATTCTGTGGTGCATCTGATTTTGCATACCTTTATTAGTTTTCGACCTACGCAAGTTTAGATTTTTCTTTTTTTATTATCATTAGTACCAGCATTCAAATTTATTACAAATTTGTAAATCAGAATTGAGCGTTATCCGTCAGAAGAGTGTTGACAGAGCTAGCATATTAGAGTTTCTTGCAAATTACGTCGTAATTTTTCACTAATTAAGAAATCTCTAAACAAATTCAGATTAACGAACTGGGATACTCTTGCCGCGAGATAACTGATATGAAGAGAAGACCAAATTTCTATATTTTGAAATTAGCCTCAAATTATCCTTAATACTGTACCGTTTGGAATCATGTATGGATTCAGACATAAAAATAAATTACAAATTGCTTCATTAGCTTTGAACACAAAAATCTCAAATTTGTTAGAAGAGAGATTAATGAAAGAGCAGCTCGAGTATTCCATTGATTTCTAAAGTCATTTAGTTGTTATCTTCTTCACTAATGTCAAACAATTTTCGTAAGGTGACATCATCAATGCCTCTGTAAATGAAGTAAATGGCATTGTTTAATGTAGTTAATGAAATTCTATCTAAAACCAAATTGTAAAACATGAGTCAAAAATTGATTAATGCATATTTTCCTAAGCGTTTATGAATCTATACACCAATGGAAATCTAATAAGAAATAGTAAAGATGTTGGATTTGCATCCACTCCTCTTAGATTACGAATAGCATCAATAATTCTGCAAACAAAGAGTCACATGAGCAAATGAAATGCTTCTAGCGTAAGATTACGTCATCACTTTTAGATGAAGGGCATTTACTTGTTGGAGATCATCATTTTCATCACTTAGTGAAACATGCAATTGATTTTAGTAACTCTTGTTATGTCTGTCACTTGTCTTTCGGTTCATAACGCGATATCCATAAGAGAACCCATAGAGAAGAATGGCAAAACAGTTGTAATCCCTCAAGTAGATCACGGTGATTCATTTAGAAGAAGGTTTAGTCTTGGTAATTCAACTGGAGAAAAGGAAATACTAAGTTTTCTCATTGACAAAAATCTAACTCCAAAATCAAGCTCACTTTCTGCCACTGTGTTATGTAGCAAACTTGAAGATCCAGTCCAAAAAGTTAAGTGTTGCATCAGCATGCATTGGGAGAAATACCCAAAATGTGTAAGAATCTGCATTAAAAAGCATGGTCTGGTGAAAAAAAGGAAAAGCAAATTGTAAACTTTTTTTCAAACATACAATATTTTAGTTATTAGTTTATTGTTTTGTAATTTTGATATGTATTTGTACCTTTAAATGTTTGTACTTATAAATTTACATGTAATAATTAAAGTTAGAGTTCACAAGAACACTTTTTTATGAGCAAGCAGGATTGATAAAAGTTTGGATTTTATGAAGGGAGAGCTTCAACCTAGTAGGATTATTTTACTGAAGTTTTTTCTCAAGGTAATTTTACGTTAACCTTAAATACCCCAAGGGTTTTTAAAAATATTTATGGTTCTTGAGAAATTTTGTTAAATGCTTATATCTCAAAACTAATAATGATATCAAAGTTCTGAAAGCACCATGTGATATAGGACAGTACAGTGACCTCGATGTATGCAATCAGCACTCCTCAATGTGTTTGAAAGTCCAAGCATACATCAAGAAACAGTTAGCGGTCTTTGTTGCTTCGAAAGGCTCAAAAAATTATAATTACATGAACGTTAGGTGAATGGTGATAAGTTAGTTCTTTTTCAAAAATTCGAAATTTTCAAAGAAAACTTGTTAATCTTTTTAACTACTTCACCCACAACAATACGCTTTAAAAGAAATTTTGGACATTGCGTTCGAACAAATTCACGAATAGAAATGTCCATGCTTCATGATTAACAAATTTGCTAATAGAATGGAAGACATTTTTCGTAAATGTGGAAAATCGGTTAGTCCTTTATAATGGATGCTAGGCAGTAGGGCTAATGTTGTTTAAAACGTGATTTCACGACAAATCATATCAATAGCAACCAATAAGCCGTCCTTTAGATTTGTCTCTCATTAAAGAAATTTTTCCTATCAGTAGGGGCTCAGAATAAGCCAAAATAAATATAAAAATATCAAAATAGATCTTTACATGTTAGCATTAGAAGTGTAAGTAAAGTCTAGACAATTATCGAACATTGATTGTTTACGCACACTGCACTTGAGTTATTTCAATTGCCCTTGGTATTATTGTGATATAAGAAAATCAAGTAACATTAATATTGTTTGGAAAGTTATAGTAAAAAAAATAAGAACAAAGCTGGAAATGATCCAGTTTGCACTGCGGGCCGATCCAATCGTGCCTTGTCCTCCAAAATTGTGGTGCTGTTGGGACGAGATTTTTCTAAGGTTATTATATACATTTATTATTTAATACAAATTATTTCCAAATTTATATGTACAACATGCTATACATGTGCTACACATATTCACATTCGACAATGTATAATATGTATAGTTTATAATAAAATAATACTTAAATCATTGGAAAATTATAATTACATGAACGTTAGGTGAATGGTGATAAGTTAGTTCTTTTTCAAAAATTCGAAATTTTCAAAGAAAACTTGTTAATCTTTTTAACTACTTCACCCACAACAATACGCTTTAAAAGAAATTTTGGACATTGCGTTCGAACAAATTCACGAATAGAAATGTCCATGCTTCATGATTAACAAATTTGCTAATAGAATGGAAGACATTTTTCGTAAATGTGGAAAATCGGTTAGTCCTTTATAATGGATGCTAGGCAGTAGGGCTAATGTTGTTTAAAACGTGATTTCACGACAAATCATATCAATAGCAACCAATAAGCCGTCCTTTAGATTTGTCTCTCATTAAAGAAATTTTTCCTATCAGTAGGGGCTCAGAATAAGCCAAAATAAATATAAAAATATCAAAATAGATCTTTACATGTTAGCATTAGAAGTGTAAGTAAAGTCTAGACAATTATCGAACATTGATTGTTTACGCACACTGCACTTGAGTTATTTCAATTGCCCTTGGTATTATTGTGATATAAGAAAATCAAGTAACATTAATATTGTTTGGAAAGTTATAGTAAAAAAAATAAGAACAAAGCTGGAAATGATCCAGTTTGCACTGCGGGCCGATCCAATCGTGCCTTGTCCTCCAAAATTGTGGTGCTGTTGGGACGAGATTTTTCTAAGGTTATTATATACATTTATTATTTAATACAAATTATTTCCAAATTTATATGTACAACATGCTATACATGTGCTACACATATTCACATTCGACAATGTATAATATGTATAGTTTATAATAAAATAATACTTAAATCATTGGACACATAAGTTATCAAAGCCCGATTGTTCATTGCTGTTTGCCTAATCTAATTCAAAAACAATTTCATTTTATAAGATATAAATTTCCGACTTAATAGTTTTGTCAATAATTTTGGTGTATCACATAATTTCGTCGGATTTTATTACTGAATGCACACCCAGAACTTTTTCTTGTATTAGCACCATAGCCGATGTTCAAAGTTTTCATTTGTCAATTTCACCACGTGCAGCAGGTGCTTCTGAAAAATCGATTTTGATGAAACAGAAAATTTTGAAATCATACCTACAATATTCATAATAAACTGGTCCTCTGAGGACGTCAAGTATGGTCTTGATCTATTAAAAAGCGGACCACTTCCTGATCTGAAGAATAACCATTTTAAAATATTAGTATTTACATCCATATAAATTACATTTATCCTTGGGTTAAAGTTAACATACTCGAAAATAATTATTTATATGTATTCCCATATTAAAATCTAACCTATTATGGAAATAATTGAGCAGATTTTTACTAAGGAGGAATGACCAGCATTCCATGATTTTGGTAAAATCTTACTTTGCATATATGGCGAAGTGTTGATATATTCTATGTAAATGAACATTGTGTAAGGTTTTTGGATATCAAATGCAAATTTCTGAATTTGAAGCGTAAATTTCTCAATATGAAACTGCATTTCAGAATATCAAATGTAAATTTTTTAATTACCGCATTTACCCGTGTATAAGCCGCACCTTTTTCCACGAAAAATTGCTCCCAAAGCGGGGGTGCGGCTTTTCTACGGAAACATTTGAAAAACATCTCGCGAAGATACCTAATTTGCACATATATTGTAAACTAAAGTACGGGATCTTGCTGCAATATACATTAAAGTAAAGTAATATCCTTGTTTAAAAGACAAACAATTAATTTATTAAAAATAAAACAATATTAAAGTATTAGAATGTATTGTTAATTTAGAAATAATATGCATGCAAATATCAAAAGCAATTTATATCAGAATCCTTTTAAGTACAATTATATAAATCTACAAGGTTTATTAAATACACGAATCGGACTTAAAATTTTACTTCAAAGTTGTAAGAAATATCTGAATGATATAAATAAATTTGTTTCATTGTTTCAGTGCTTGTGAATTTTTCATTTTGCTCAAAAAATTTTTTCTTAAAAATCTTCTCCCAAGCTCGAGGTGCGGCTTATCTACGGATGGGGCTTATACACGGGTAAATACGGTATATGTGGAAATAATGTAGTCATTACTCAATAGTATTTCTATTGAGACCGAGTTCACTTTCTTGTACATCTAGCTAAGCTATAAAACCTTCATAAAAACCAAACATAATCGAAACAAATTTAACCTTTGAGCTTCACCCGAAACCTTCTAAATTTCCACATATAGAAATACAAGACCGTCTTAAACTATAGGCCATGACAAATAATTCTGAGTTGGCCAAAGTGAGGGTTACTTTAATTTAATTTAATTTATGTTTAATTAATTGTAGTAACACTTTGAAATAAAAAACTTATATTGTACATTACAAAATTGAAATGATAATAATATTAATCAGGCAAATTTTGATAACTTTTTCAGCTTTGTTTGTCTATAATATCCAAGAGTGTCTTTCACTACCTTTGAAAAATTATTCAAAAATATGTTAGAAAGAGTCCCAAATGTAGTTTGTAGGCACTTATTGCAAACATTTAAAATGGAAGGATAACATTCATTGAAAAGAAAACATAAAAGATTTCTGTCACCATTATTTCCATAAGTTAGTGCATCTATATTAACCAGTTCTTTAAACACTGAAAAGCACCAATTACTAATTTCAAGAATTTCCTGAAATTGCATCTGCAAACCACCACGATTCAATTCATCTTGAAAACTAGAATCAATTGCTAAGTAAAATTCTTACCGTTTTCCAATTTTGCTAACAAAGTATAATTACCAATTGTTATCCAAAATTTCCTATTTTTGTAAAAATTTCCCGAACATTGCCTGATTAATAGCATGATTATTAGTCATTAGCATGATCATATCTATGTTTAGACTAAGAAGTCTATTCAGAACATCACTGAGAAACTCAAACAACTGTTGTTCATTAAGTTTGCGACAGGGAATAAGACGTACAACTTCTTACTGCTGATGTCTTAGATTAGAAATCATCACACCAAGAACACTATTTGACAAAACCATGTCATTATGAGATGTTATATTGGAATTCTCAGCCACTCATATGATCTTACCATGTCTGTAATCAAGAGACTCCGCTACGTGGATTTCATCTATAATTAATACATTATCCTTTCCTATGTTAGGTATAGGAGTTTTATTCTTGGTTAGTTGACTATCAATCATTTACTACATGTATTAAAAATAATAGATTAAAATACAGTTGGATAGCTGAAAACTAGGAATTATATCTGTATTATTTTAGATCGAAATTATTGTGTCCCTACACAACAATGTGGACTTCTGGACGTTGTTACTAGAACACCAAAGAAATGCAACAAAATTAGATGAAGAGAAAAAACAGTCCCAATTCCTGCCACACACCAAATATGAGAGACTGCCAGAGATAAATGTTGGCAAGAAAGGTCAAGCAGTCCTACCCATACTGATGAGGGAAGAACAGAGGGACAATATGATCCTCAGTGAAATCATAAAAAAGATAAGAGAACCCCAAATAACATTGTTGACACTAACTGCAGGTTACTATGAATGCTAGAAGTGGAAAATAAATAAAAATGGTTTACTGTACATAGAAGCTAACAACAACAGAATCACAATAACAGATTACTTTAAGAGGGAGTTGATAAGAAAGATACATGAAATGGGACATTTGGGAATCATACAGAGAGAGAAAACCATTAATGCAAGATTTATAGCAACAGCAGTAAGGAAAGTCACAGAGGACATAATCAACAAGTGTACTACATGTCTACTATACAACAAGCAGCACTTTCCAACACAGAGAGTACCCCTAGAAAAAATTATCACAGCACAACTGAATGAGATAATTCTTATAGACCTGGACATGCTGTTGAAAGATGAAGAGGGTTATCAACACCTATTGGGAATGGTCAACAATTTTACAAAATATGCAAGAATGATGCCAATGAAAAACACAACAGCAGAAACAACAGTGGAATTAGTATTGAAAGAATGGATTTTACAATTTGGCCTAATGGAAACAGTATTAACAGATAAGGGGCCCCAATTTGAGGACAGGCTATTCCAAGAAATGGCAAAGCTTCTGGAAATAGTGAGTGAATGGACAACAGCCTAATTCCCACTGGCCAACAGAGCTGTAGAAAGGCTCAATCAAACACCAATTAAGTTGATCAGTGTGGCAACATCAAGAATAGGAGAAAATAAATGGAGAGAGGTCATCAAGATGGTAGAATATTACTACAATACATAGGTGCATGTGACAACAGGAATGACACTGTTCAAAGCAATGTTTGGAAGAGCAGTGGTGACACCATTATCAATACAGTATGCCAATTACAGCTAAAGTCATGACAAAGAGTATATAAATCAACTAAGAAAGCAGATCACAGGGATCCATGAAACAATGTGTCACAACATAAAGAAGTCAGCTGTGAGACAACAATGCAATTATAATAAATAAGTCTATGGACATGCACATAAAGTAGGAGACAAGGTGTACCAGCCAATGGAACTCACAGACACAAACCAAGTCCCAAAACTAAAACAGTATGGTCCAGACCCCATACAATAACACAACTATTACTGAGTAACAAATACATGTTAGATAATGACAGACTATTACATTTTCAAAATCTGAAAAAGCAATAGCAGACATTGAAGAGACAAAGATAGACAAAAATGCTGAGTTCAAAATATGCTGAATTAACAGCAATGAAAGTATATATGATATGCGTGATTTAGCATACCTTAAGAAGAATTTGATGAAGGATTCACAGCAGAGATCAGAGATGAAAAGATAGGAGAGAGGATGTTGCCCCAAAGGACAGTGAGAAATAAACCTACATGTATGTATGATCCTGAAATATGCGACTTAAATTTACTAACTGAACTTAGGAAACTAGAGGAAAATGATGCAACAACCATTGAGGAAGAGAATTCAATGAAAGCAACAACCAGAGGAGCTCTCAGGAGAAAGGAGAGTATGCAGAAGTTCTCAAACCAGATGTTGATTCATGGGCAGAAGGGATAAGAATGAAGATATAACAAATTGATGATATTGAGTGAGAAGGCGTCCTATTAGTCCCCAAGGCTGATTCAAGGGCAGGGAAACAAACAGACAAATAGCCTCTCCCACCAGAGATCTGCTCAGCTGATTCAAGGGCATGCAGAGAACTGGTGCAGAGCAGCACAACTTTCCTTCTGAGAGTCCACAATGCTGATTCAAGGGTGGTGAGACACTTGGAGTTCCAGGGGAAAGTGTAAGTGGTGGAAGAACCATGGAGATGGAAAGTGATTGAAGGCTGACATCATCCCCACAGGAACCACAACTGGTCAAGTGCTGATGGGAGTAACTGTGAACTGATTCAAGGGTGAAGCAGTAGAAACCATCAGCACAGATTCACAGCCCATGGACTGTGAACTGAGCACCAGCAAATTACCATTATGGATGAAACAGCTACACACCTCCTCAGGGACAACCTTGGAAAGAACAGTATGATCTAAAGAAAGGGAAAAGAGAATGTCTAAAATTGATGGAGAAACATTGCATCCCTATTTCATTGAAACGAGAAAAATGCATTATAATGATTTTGAGAAATTGTCACCAGATACAAAATCACACATCCAAAGAATCTCAAAAACTGAGGGAAGAAATTTACCACTAGTACTGGATGCAGATAACAGGCCAAAAGTAAATGTAATAATAAGCTACCCATGAGATATTATTGAAACTTTGGAGAGGCTCTACATGCAAAGTACAGTGCACATAATATTCAATGAAGAATTCACTCTAGAAACAATGCAAGCCATAATGGCCTATAAGAACCAAATAGCAGAAATTCCAGAGATAAATATGGATCAAGATAACCTGACAATCATACATGTGCTAAAGGAGAAGGAATATAACAAAATATCATGAGACAGGTAGACCAAACATTAAGAATGGTGAAGGTGAAAAAAGTTTAAGTGGTAATCATCACAAGATCAACAATGGATGATTTTCCCAAACATTTATTAGATGCATGTATGCAAAAGGGAAATATATTCCCCTGGAAAAAAACACCAATGGACAAAATGACGTCAGAACTAATTAGATTCAATCTACAGATAGATTACTGGGCACAAATCTACAGAATAATGGTAGAACAATGCATTGTGATCTATCTCTACAAACAAACAAAAACAATAGAATTAATGATGGACAAGGAAGGTGTTGAAAAAGCTAACACACTATTTATCAAATGTAGCCTAATGCAGAGGCAGGAACACCCTCAACAAATCCAGAAGATCTGGGAAAACATGAAACTACAGAAAAAAACAGTGGAAAATTGGCCAGCAATAAGAATAGAAGCACCATTGAGGAAATTCCACAAATCAATAGAGGTGGCATTCACAGAAGTAAAGAAAGCATACAAATTAAACACAAAAAAAGTATTTTCAGCATCTAATATTTGAAGAGAAAAATGCGCCAGGGATTCATTATAGAACAACAGCATGGTGTAGCATCATCCAAAAAAGCAACTAAGCTGCTAGTAAAAAGAACAACGTCGAATGATTAACATTAATTGATTAATTGGTTTTAAATCGGCAGCAAATTTCCGGTAGATAGGGAATGAACCGAAATTTTTTGATGACGAATCCTCTGAAGACAATTAAGGATTCACATGTCAAAAAGCCGAGTCTTTTTTAATTAAGTATAAGTGTTTGCTTAAGTAAATTGTTGAATGGTTTCATTTTTTAAATTTTTTCATTACTAAAGTTAATTATATCTTATTTTAGACTTAAAAATGACTGACAGAAAATTCATAATTCGTGTTTTCTGTTGTACGAATTCAAACATGGTATAAGTGCTTCTTCTGTTTCTCATAAGCTATGTACAACGTTTGGTAAAGGTGCAGTAAGTGATGAAAGAACTGCAAGAAACTGATTTCAAAAGTTTCGTTCTGGCAATTAAACCCTTAAAGTTGAACCTCAAGAGAGGGAAGACAAGCAGATGGGTAGCAGCCAACAAACTGCAAAGGCTTACCATATGCTCTGCTCATCTCAGTAGACAAAAAAGGAGCCCTTTTTTGATCGAATTATGACATCTGACGAAAAATGGATCATGTATCGCCGGGTGATCCTTTGCCACAAACATCAAAGGGACCTTTATTTCAAAAAAATCTTTTGCTCTGTGTTTGGTGGAAATGCCAAGGAATAATTATCTATGAGTTCTTCAAAAGGGGGGAAACCATTAATGTTAACAAAAGTTGTAAACAACTTGTAAGAGATCAAGAAAATTTGTTGAAAAAACTGCCTAAAACAGAAAACAAGTTTTGTTTCTCCAAGAAAGTGCTCGACCACACATTGCAAAAATGACCCTTGTTAAAAGAGCAGAACTAAGCTGGGGGATTATACTCCATCCACCAGACCTCTCCCCAACAGATTTCCACATGTTTTTAAGGTTATAATAATCATATGAAGAATAGGACATTCGATATTGAAGATGACTTGAAAACAGAGGTGCATGACAGTAAAACTAAAGAATGTTACAAAAATGGTATTGCTAAACTGCTGAACCGTTGGGAGAAGGTCATAGAATGTGAAGGTTCATATTTTGATGAAAAAATACACTTGATATATTAACTATGAATCTTTAATTTCCTTCATAAAAATCGGCAAAGAATTTCTTGGCATTATTTTGATGAATATATTGTAGAATCATCACCCAGGCTGAGATATGCAGTTAAATGTATATATTTAGTTACACGGCAATGCAGTTTCTCCAGAGCGGGTAATGTCTATCTTAGTTAAACTCTTTTGTCTCTAATACATTTTGCACTCGAACTAATCTATATTAGGTTCCATACAAGTATAACAATTAACTACTACTGTTTATGTAGCTTAACGAGACTCCAGTTCGTAGTAATAGAAGTGGGCACCTACCCAAAGTGGTATCTAGTCGCCGAGAGTCCATCCGCTACTCCGAGACTTCCATATTTCGGTGACTCAGCTCATGCTCACAAGGGCAATGTTTATTATGTGTGCCCTAACTATTTGTGCTAATAGATACCACTCACGATTCGACTTACTTCTCACGCTCAACACTGTGTGGTGTTAATATAACAATGTAGTACACTAAGTTGCATTAACACTAGCTGCTAGATAAACAAAAACTATAATAAATAGAGCAGCTTCCTAGCCTACATAAAGATAACAATATGATATAATACACACAAACGGTCCTTATCAGTGATTTATAGATCTACAAGTGTGTACAGAATTTAGATCTAAAATAAAATCATTCAATAAACAATTACACCTAGAGTTGGCTGAATAGCCTTATCTCGGATTTGTTCCTACATGTAAAACGAAAGATCACTAAGCATGTTGAAAAATCTTTCTATGCCTATACCTAACTTAAATATGGGTACTGATCAAGGCTAACACCATTTCATATCCCTTCACAACAGCCTTGTGATAGCTACACACATCGAATGCTTAGCTGCGCATTATAATTAATCAATCAAACAAACAATAATAAAGATAATTCCAATGAGGTTATTCTCCATCAATCAAATAATACACTTTGTACATATTTACTGAAATTAATGTAAACATATTTAGTATGCAAACAAGTACCCGTCGCTATTTCAATTTCATCAGCCCACGTAGAATATTTCTGCAGGCTAATACCTGTGTACTAAAATTATCTTGGAGCGATCCATCCACTAGCAATTTGACAAAAAGTGAATGCGGCAAATACTTGTTTTAGAATTTCTTAAAATTACGTGATGTGATGCTAATTCTATTAAAATGCTAAAATAAGAAAATCAGAGTTTTATGTTTGAGTATTATATTCGAGCTTGGTTACTTTTCCATTTCTTTTTGCTTTTTTAATGGATTATGCTACAATATACACTTGATATTTTAACTATGAATCTTCAATTTCCTTCATAAAAATCTTTTCTTGGCAATATTTTGAGGAATATATACACTTGATATTTTAACTATGAATCTTTAATATCCTTCATAAAAATCGGCAAAGACTTTTTGGCATTATTTTGATGAATATGTACACTTGATATTATAACTATGAATCTTTAATATCCTTCATAAAAATCGGCAAAGACTTTTTGGCATTATTTTGATGAATATATACACTTGATATTTTAACTATGAATCTTTAATATCCTTCATAAAAATCGGCAAAGACTTTTTGCATTATTTTGATGAATATATACACTTGATATTTTATTTATGAATCTTTAATATCCTTCATAAAAATCGGCAAAGACTTTTTGGCATTATTTTGATGAATATATACACTTGATATTTTAACTATGAATCTTTAATATCCTTCATAAAAATCGGCAAAGACTTTTTGGCATTATTTT
>CABFPE010000301.1:126313-150045 GCA_900660155.1 Hofstenia miamia
GTCTTAATGTCAAACAATCAAAGTATTCAAAAATATTCGTAAACTTCATGGTGGTCTTATTTCATTTGCCACGACTGTATATATATATATATATAGATATATATGCATACATGTATATACTCGTCATTAAAATATCAATATACAGTAATTTATCCATACCCTGTAAGATTTGAAGTGTATATTGATTTGTATATAAGTTTTTTTTTGAAACTTTTGACGTTATTCAGAGATAAATTGTCAGTTATTAAGTTGTAAACAATTATCTGAATATAGAATATCTTATCTATCATGAAAGTGTTTTGACTATTTATTGTTCTTATATCCGCATTCAAAAATTTAACCGCATTCATAGCATGCATTAACTAGCTAAACTAAATCATCAATATTTAGCTTACTAAATCTAGAGGGAAAACTCCAACTAAGTTAACCATGTCAGCAATTAATTCAGATATAGAACAAATCAGCAATTGTATCCAAAACTATTTGTATGAAGATAATAACATATCACATCTCTTTGGCGAACTTGAAACACGATCGGGATTACAACGCATCCAGATTGCTATAATGGCCTGCATAACTTTCTGTCTGTACATTTTGGTGAGTTCGCGCGGTCCATTGGTGGTGAAGGTAATTACAATTGGTTACCCAGCTTATATAACATTAGAAGAACTCATTTTGAAGAAAAATGTCAATAAGAAGCAGTGGCTTACATATTGGGTAGTGAATGCCGCGTTTATTCCAGTTGAGTCATTCCTGACTGCTATTCATCCATTGCCATCAGCCTACTTCCTAACAAAGCTCATTTTTCTTTTGTACTGTATGTGTTCGTTGAAATGCAATGGTGCAGAAAAAATTTATAATTTGTTCATCCAACCATGTTTTTTGAAAGAAGATAGCGCTTTTAGAAAAGCGACTGCAAATGTCTGCACTAAACTTTCAAATATGAGACAATGAACAATATTATTGGTCAGATGCTTATATAATACTACTTTGTTTACAAGCACTTAAATCATCTTCATGCAAATAAATGCTTAAGCTTTATAAAAACATATATATATATATATATATATATATATATATATATGTTTGTGTGTTTTTAATTGTTCTCAGACCCGCTTAAGGTTTATTTAATTAGAGCTTCGAAATTCACCTCTGAATAACGACTATTTCTTTCAAATTAGCTAATCTAAAAATTTGTTTACGTTCAAATTTTCCAAATCCATTTTTTGTTGACGTGAGATTCTAATGGCAATGAAAAAACTCAACGAGAACATTCGCTAAAATATCTTAATCATTAACAAAATACAAAAAATAGATAAACAATTTAAGGCGGTGCTATACTGTTTAAGCATTTGACGTGATTTTGTGTGATATGCTGCAGAAATCGTTAGTGTAGAGCCCCCTTTGCTGGAGTGCCGCAGCTGAATAAAAACAGGCACACTAAAAAAACGCTTTTTTTCCGTCAAATTAATTCAAATAAATTTTTGTTTTCTTCCCAAAGTCAGATATTTTTCCAGAAAAATTCCTCCATGACGTCTCTTGCTGAAACTTTGCTAGTAACTGTCTTAATATTGACATTAAAATAAGATTTTTCTACTAGCAATGCTAAACTCTTTTTTTTAAATCCAAATCTGTAGATAATAAATATTCATGTTAACAAGCTCTTTATTTCTAAAGAGGTGCTTAGAAAAATTAAATAAAATCTTAAATAGTTCCCTCCCAGACGTGAAGTTTTTTTGAGGCGCTGATATATCTTGATGGCTGAGAAGATTATGATTTACTTACGCTTAAATATTCTTAATGTGTCCGCTATACAGAGGATGTACCTAATTTTAATACTATACATGTACGAATGCGAGGGTTGAATTTTGTGAGAGTTTAAAACAATTTAAGTGAGCATGTGATTTTATTGATGTATTCGTACACTAATTACCAAGCTAGCATATTGAATATAGTACTTGGGTGCTAGTAGCTAGTATGTTTTAAGTAATGCGCTGGTTTGTTGCTTAATTATATTTAATAAATCCAGCACAGATCTATTGAAAATTGCATTTACATTCTCATTTTGCACAATTGTCATTCCATTCAAGAGTGGGCATGCATATGAAAAATGGCTCATTACAAATGTGTTTATTAAACGTGACGGTTCTTATATTATTGTTCTTAATTCTCGTATATATTCAATGCCAGAGTTCATGTTTCTCATTTTTTACAAGAATTCAGGGAAATTTAGTCTCTTATCAATTTGGACACCTAGATATCTTACAATAGAAGATTGTTTAATGTTATTGTTTCTATGAATGTTTAATTCTATGTTCTCAGCTAAAGTACGAGTTTTATTTGGAGAAAAGATCATGAATTGTGTTTTATCAATGTTTATAGCTAATGTATTCATATTAAAGTATGCAATAAGGTGCCTAATATGATTTAAAATGCTTGCAGCTGTGTATGGGCTGATGTTTCGAGAAAAAATACAAGTGTCATCTGTATATTGGCATATATCACAAACTTTTGTGATGGCACATGTCGTTAACATATAAAGTGAACCTGAGCGACCCTAAAACTGTTCCCTGTAGAACCCACAGTAGGCAGTTCGTTATGTATTTATAATAAGCGTGCTCTATTTTTACTCGTTGTTTTCGTCCTGATAGAAAGCTCTTGATCAATGTTACGCTATTTTGATTAAATCCATATGCCGTCAATTTTGAGCACAAAATTTGATGGTTGATCCTATCAAACGCCTTGCTGAGACCCAGAAGTGTGATGGCAGACCTTATACTTTCGTACAAATTTGGTAGCTTAAAACTTTTTCAAATACTTTAGCAAAAGGGTTTTAATTGAAATGGGTCCATAGTTAACACCTAATGTCAGATATAATGATACTAATAATAATAAAAATAAAAATAATGATAATAATAATAGTAATGGGCCCTAGTGGCCAAGGTGTAAAAGGCAAAACTGGGACAGCGAGGACCCGGGTTCGAGCCCGCCCCACGACCCTATCTTCAATGAAAATGCAATCAAAAGAAAAGGCCCTCCGTCCCCGGCAGGCCTTAAATGGTCAGAGGGTGCGAAGAATCTCCGCTCAACAGGCAGACTCCACAATCGGGAGTGTGGACTCGAGAAGTGGCAGTATAGGCTCCACACAGACCAATGGACAACGCACAAGTGGACAGATGAGCAGAACAGCATAGCATTGGAGTGTTACAGAAGAAGCAGACCAGATGAGAGGGGTTATAGAAAGAGAATGTTAGAAGAATGGAAAAAAGAAGAAACAGGATTAGAAGTTACAGAGCAGAGGCTTGCAGATCAGGTCAGAAAGTTGAAGCTAGATGAGAATAAGGGAAAAAGAAGAGCTGAACAGACGAAGCAAAAAGAAAATGAAGTGGCAGATTTAATAGCAGAAATAGTGGTAGAAGCAGCAGAAGCCGCAGCTGTTGAAACAGAGGCAGCAATCAAGGAAAGGATGAAGAAAGAAATAGAAGACAGAAGTAGGTTGCCAGTACCAAAATGCATTAAGAGAAGCAACTTAGCAGTAGAAAGAGCAAAGATTAACAAAGTATTAGAAAGGATAGATGCTAAGAGTATAACAGAGATACTGTATGCAGGCGCATGGGAGGTGCTGAAGAATGTAGGCATGGACATGAAGAAGAAAATACGACAAGAAGAGAAGGAAGACAGAAAGCCAGCATGGGAGAGATTAGTTGTTGATAGACCAGACAGTGGTGGAGAATTGTCGAAGAAGGAAGACAAACTTAGTAATGGCATGGATAGACTACAGCATATCACATAGGTGGGTATTGAGGACGTTAGAGGCCAATGGAGTTTCACAGAAATGGGTGGAGTTTCTAGAGAGGGAGATGGGAAAGTGGCAGACTGAGATAGACGGATACAGGTTGAGGTTTAGGCGAGGCATACTCCAAGGAGACAGCTTAGCACTACAGTTTGTAGTTAGCTTAATCCCTATCATAGAAAAATTAAAGGAGACAGGTATAGGGTAAAAGATGGAGAAGAATGGTAGAGTCACCTGTGGTACATGGACGACCTGAAGATGTATGCTAGTTCAAGGAAGATGTTGCAGAAGCAAGTGGAGACATTGGAGAAGGCAAGCAGATATTCTGGGTTGGAATTTGGATTAGGAAAGTGTGTGACAGTGACAATGACCAGAGGCAAGTGCATAGATGGAGATGGTTTGAGGACGAGCAGTGGGGATAAGATTGAGGAAGTCAAAGAGAGGTACAAGTACTTAGGTATGATAGAAAAAGATAGAACAGATCATGTGGAAATGAGGACGAGGTTAAGAAAAGAATACAAGAGAAGAGTAAGTAAGGTACTACCGAAGAATAGAATAAAAGCAATTAATACGTGAGCGATACCAGTGTTGAGATATTCGGCAGGAATAGTTAGGTGGAACAAGAATGAACTGAGTGAATTAGACAGGGAGATAAGGAAGATACTAGCAGCAGAGAGAGCATTCAACTTAAATGGAGATGTAGATAGGCTGTACATGGCAAGGCATAAGAGAGGGAAAGGACTGCTAAGTGTAGGGGAAACTGTAGAAGCAGAAGCACTAGGGCTAATGGAATATGTAGAAGAGCAACCTAGAGTGTCTCTACTAAAGGAAAGAAGGCATACCAGAGTAGGATGGAATCAGAGAGACATCAAGGCATAGGCAGAAGGTAATGCATGGAGAATATTGGAAGAACACAGAAATGTGTGACAGAGAAGAAAGCAACAAGTGGTTAAAGAAGGCAGGAGTAAAAAGAGAAACAGAAGCACTGATAATGGCAGCAAAAGAGCAAGCAATAAGAATAAGTGATAAATGTAGGCTATGTAAGAAAGATTGTGAGACAGTAGATAATCTGATAGCAGGGTGTGAGAAGTTGGCGCAGAATGCGTATAAGTTCAGGCATGANAGTTAAAGAAGGCTAAAGTAGTCTCGGTAGTTGTACGAGCACTCTAGGGGCTGTGAGTAAGAACCATAAGAGATACTTGGAGAAGTTAGAAGTACCAAAGTGGGGAGGAGCGGTAGCACAGAAGGCAGCCTTGTTAGGAACAGCTAGAGTCCTGAGGAAAGCTCTCAGACTCCCTGGGAACTGGTGAGTTCCTCGAGCTGAGAGGGATACCAACATGAAGCTGTAAGAAGAAATGATAATAATAATAATAATATCAATAAAAAGAGTCAAAGCAAATTTATTGCTTTAAACTATTGTGCAAAACTAAGGTAAGCATGCATTGTCTACGAAAAAGGAATTTGCGCAACATTTTTTGCATTTCTTGTAATTTAGTTCGATTTTAATTTTACAATCTAGGTTATTCCATATTTTAGTTGCTGTGGGGTGAAAACTATTTGAGTAGTTATCTAATCATGAAAACTTTTGGCAACGTTCATTTGATTTAACATATTGTTTTAGAAATGAATTTGAGGGTTGGCCAAATATGATATAATAAGAATTTAATTTTGTATTAAGGAGATAATAGTTGGTATTTTAATCGATAGTCGGATGCATTGTTATGATTTTGGCGAAATTGAGTGTTTTTAGGGACCAATTGCAAGTTTTAGATGCAATATTTCGAATTCATGTTTGTAAAGAGAAATGAGAAGTATTGAAAGTGTGATAAACAGTGCATTTAATAATTTTTTGTGATAGGTATTTGGAATATTTTGATAATGATAAAAGTACCTAACCCCAGAAGTCATTCTTTTAATCCTAGCCAATAAGAATTGTTCGAAATTTAAGTCATTACCAATTTCAACACCTAAAGATTGATTAGATTCACTTTATTTTATTGGTACATTATCTAAGCTCTGTTCTTTGAGAGATTTCTGAATGTTTTAGAGCAAAATAATAAAAACTGTGTTTTTCAATATTTACTTTCAATTGCATATTTGAGAAATACTTTGTTAAATTTTCGATGTCACTTTGGAGGGCTTTAGTTGCATTAAACGATTTTATGTCAGTACTTATGAGACATGTATCATCTGCATATTGATAATTTTGGTTGGCACTTTTTCATTCTATGAAGTCTTAAATTTTCCAAATTTCTTTCAGAATGGACATTTGCAGTAATTTTTCTAAAGGAAATGTGTATATTAAGTAATAATTCAGGAAGGATTTAAGATAAATTTGGAAAATTTAAGATTTTCTAGAATGGAAAAAATTACCAACCGATAATTTTTCTGTTTTCTGCGTGTTGAGTTATGTCATCACATAGATTGCAAATAGAATGAGACCGAGAACTGTGCCTGCGAAACCACATGGTCAGTTATGATATATTTTGATTTTTGCCTATTAAGTATAACTCGTTGCTGTTGATTGCTAAAAAAGTTCATTATTAAATTAATAGCTTTATTATCAAAATTATTGTACGTTAATAAAGTAAATGATTTAAGATCATATTTAACTATGAACGAGAAAAGAAAAAAGAAATAATCGGAATAGACGAAAATGGCAATTGTTTAAATAAAATGTGAAGCTGGAGATACCCTTGCGCCCATGCCTACGAACATTATCAATTGTAGTTTCATGTATACATTGAGAGATCTCTACTTCTCACGCACGTTTCCCATGACGGAGACAATGGATATCCAGATGTGTTAGGGTAGTTTGCGTAATGAAAAATATAAGGTCATCAGCATCTTGTATGACGAAAAATTGCTTGAAATTGAGTTTATCCCTGACGATATTAAACTGAACTTTCCATTGTTCACACTAATTACTGAACCAGTGAATAATTTTGTGGGCTTTTTGGACCTAGAAGTTTCATAATGACACCAATGATCAGAGTTAGATTGACGAGTTCAGTTTCAGAAAATATTGCCTGGATTCCAAATTAGATAGTATATTTGGAATCCATCCTTGTTTTCAGTTATCAATTCAATCATATCAGTATACTCTAATAATTCATGTGGGTCAGTTTGATTGAAGTCAGCATATAGTGAAAACAGGGGATCAGGAAATTCATCCCTTACTGCAATAAAATGTTTTGTGTTTTCAAAATTGTAATTGAGCATCAGGTGGGTAGTAAATAACAGCAAGAAACAATACTGGCAAATCCAGAGTATTTCAAAATGGTCTNTTCATAATATGCACGCACTTAACAGCCTGCAAAAAGAAATTGGTTACTACCTCATTCTTCTGTCACCATTTCCCGTCTGCTATCTTTGTCGAAAGATTTANTTCTATCTCTAATCTGAAAATTATGTTACAAACCATATCATTAACTACTGTATGTTTGAAGAAATTCTGCTGTTAATTCTCTTCTTTTATTACTGATGATTTCAGCATTTCTAATATATCCTAGTCATCCGTCAAGCACGCACTACACAGATTCTCCTAAAGTGATTTAAACTTATTCTGTCTCTTCTTTTCATGCAGATATTTTTTTCTAACATTATCCTCCTTACTTTATCTTAATACTTAGTACACTGTGTTTCTTGATAAATTCAATTTTTACTCCTAAACGTCGTCTGAAGCGATCTCAAATTTGTTTCTATTATTGCTTTCATAATATGCACGCACTTAACAGCCTGCAAAAAGAAATTGGTTACTACCTCATTCTTCTGTCACCATTTCCCGTCTGCTATCTTTGTCGAAAGATTTATAAACAAGCATTGTTAGATCATTCTTCCTTACTGTCCTTATTTTCAGTATGTTCTCTTCAGGATGCCTTCAATTTTTTGAAAAGCATTTACCCTCGTTTTCCTTCGATATTGTTCCGGAATATCACTGCTTCCTCTAACTTTCTAATGGCTGAACTTCTCAATAATTTCTAGGGTATTTGCACAGCTGTTTTTGTTTTTCCTTCTTCAGAACAATTTTTGTTTCAGATATTTCCTTTGAGCTAAAGGATAACTACCACTTTCTTCTTAAGTGTTCTTCCTCGTGCTTGTCTCGACCTGATGCTATTCCTCTATGATTTTCAACAAACATGCATTAGAATTTGCGCTGCCAATTCAATATCTTTTTTTGCATTCTCTTGTCCTGTGCTTTTTCCTCTCAATGAAAAATGGGTTTATAGCACCTATTTTAAAATCTCCAGACCTATTCAAACGGCTTGTAGCTAGTTATCGTCCTATCCCTGTTCTTTCGAAGATCTTCATTGTCTCTGAACGAATTTTATTGAAAGTTCTCTTACCTCGTATTAAACCTTTCTTTCACATCATCCATTTGGTTTCTACCCTCTCCATTTGACAATTACTCATATAATTTGTCTCATTGAGTCTTAACACAAACACTGAGGGAGAAATAATCTTTTTCAACATCTCAAAGGCATTCGATAAAATTCCCTATTCCAATATTCTTTGGAAACTCCACTGCTTCATGTTTGATTACTCTCTCATCAATCTTTTCTCTGACTAAATTATCAAACTGTTTCAAATTACTCGTTTTAATTCCCATTTCTCTTCTCTTGCCTCTTTTCTAATGGCATGTATCAAGGCTTCCATTTTCTTGTTTCAATTAATGATCTTCCCTATGCCCAACCTAGCCCATGCAGTTTTTATGCTGATAACACTATAATCTACTCTGTTGGTCCTGACTCTCACTATAACTCAATCAGCTATTGATAGATTTCATGATTTGCTTTCTTTTGATAATCTTGATTTTCACCCCACTAAATCTTTTTGTTTGTGGTTTACATTTTGAAAATCCGTGTATTTTCTTATTCATTGTAATTGCTCTACTTGCTCTTTTTAATATTTTATTTATAAATATTTGTTTCAACCGCCATTAAAGTGAATAGTCATTTGTTGTTGTTGATGTTAATCATTAACCTGTCTTATTCATAACTGCATATTTAAAAATAAATGCTAAATTCTCAAATTTTGACCATCTTCAAAATAATGTTCTCAGAGCATCATCATTGTTCACAAAACTAGATTCACTTATTAGAAGCAAAAACGTTTACAGCAACAGATATATAATAACATAACCGAAACGTCGTTTAGTATTTCAGCAATTGAGTATGAAATTCAACAGGTGTCTTTGCTGAGACGGAAAGTGAGAAAACTTAAGTTTGAGGTGTTCAGAAACGCCTATCAGTATCATTTTATAAAGTAAAGTAATTTTTGAATATTGATTTTTCCTCTCATAATATTTGTACTGATTTTGTGGGGCAAATGAAAATGATGGGATTTATTAATGCAGACATCTGTTTTTGCCTATTGTTCTTATTATGGGAACAACTTCTTTTTCTGTGAATTTACTATAATTTAGCTACACAATATTTTATCTATGTTGTGTGTCTTTGTAATTCCTGCAAACGCGAATTATTTTGAAAGATTGTCTTTTTTTGCAAATAGGAGCTGTATTGTTTTAAAGAATGGATTAAAGAAATCACAGAAAAAGGTAGTTTTTTTATTTATGTAAGTTGAGATATTTAAATTCTTAATCTAATAATACTCAGTAAAAAAGAATATGACCAACTGTGTTGTGTTCTTTTCATTTCAAATGAGATCTAAAGTTTAATTTCATAATCAAAATAGTTTTCTCCCAATGTTCTCCCTTAGGAAACAATCGGAATAACTGGGTATATCACTTTGAAGACATATATCTTCCATAATTGTTAAAAATAATTTAAATAAATTTTTATGACAATTGTCAAACTTCACTTATATAAAAAATAGTATCCGCAGTGCCGTCTAGTCACATTCTATGCCACAGGGTCAAAATATTTCAGTGGGACTAGGGTGGAAACAGATACAAGAAGCCTTTCCCAGTACAATTCTGTTCCACAGAATCCTAATAATTTTTAAATTTTGTTATTTATGATATTAATCACTAAATGACATCTTTGAAATGCTAGAAAAGACTAGAGCTAAAATCTGTCTTGAGCCACCATTGAGAGTAGCGAATATAAGCAAGCCAGTGAAGGTGAAAATCTAGGTGATAATTCAAATTTAGCAGCAGACAATTGCAAAAAAGGGAAAATGGTAGAATTATACAGAATAGGCAAAAAGAATGTATGGAAAATAAGGGCATAGACTTGCAGGATTCTTCTATACTAAATTTATCAAAAAAGCAAACAAACTCAAAATAAACAATGGTCCAAGTGAGATATGCAATATTATAGGACAGTTTATTTTTTCCTATCAAAGGGTTGGAAATTGATGTTTTACTTGGAATTATATTATAAACAGCATGTTTTATATCAAAATAGACAAAAACACGCAGATTTTAAATCTGAGAAACATAGTCCCCCTTCATGCCCATTGTTCCCATAATGGAAACATAAATTTTCCCATGGTTTCTAAATTCCCTATGTCCATTATTTAACACATTATATATTAAACTATACTAAATTTTAAGAAATTAAAAGTCGGACATAAACGTGTTACAAAGCAATTTATCGCCATTTGTACCCTTTGATACCAAGTATGCCATTTACACTGCTTACGATATGATCCATACAATGGGAAAAATGGGACTGCTGGGGAGTTTTCCTTTTCGCTAATATCTTTTTGTTGTGATGCTTTGATACGAAAATGATCATGGTGGGATTTGTAGATATAATCACGAAATTACTTTTTCAATATTACAAAACCTGTGTACTTCTTACACATAAACTAAAATATATGAATTGTGATAGTCATGTACACACAAAATACAAAATCAAATTGTTAGAATATTTTCAAATAATGTTGACCCACTTTTTATCCAAACATGTAGTTTGTAATGAAAACTAAAATAGCGAGATTATCGTTAAACACAGAGTTAATTTATAATAACAGCTAGAGAGTAACGTGGCGAAATATTGTGGGTATTTGCAACAGGTCATCTCGGTATTAATATTGTCGAACAAGTCCAATAATAATGTCAGCATGTTCAAATTTCCATCTTCAACTTTTGAGGACATTATACAAAATTAAATTTTCAGTGGATTGACCGTGAGACTATGCACATTAAAACAAATTTCATGATTAATTTCCAAGGTCAACTGTTATAAAAAATATTCCATCTATATCTTCTAGAGTCTTCAATAATAATTAATTTTGTATTGTTATAACTACTATTGTAAAATCTAGAAAATAGTTGGAATATTTTGTAAAACATTTTACTGATGAAGTTTTACTAAACTGACATATATTTATTGATGTTATTAAAAAACAAGCTGATACATCAAAAAATTTCCTTCAATGATTTCATATTTAAGAAGAAAATCCTTCTTGAATCAAAAACGCTCACAGCCCTATCACTAATATAGCATCTTGGTATGATAAATCCCAAAAATGAAAATTGAGTAAACATTTAATGCGTAGTAATACAAATTGATTGGTCATTCCAGTTCTGATATGTCATTGCGAGTTTCAACAGAAACTTTCAGTTCAATTGCGACTCGTTTAAGTACTGAACCATGGGAAGTCAGCGTACTGAGGGTCTCAATTTTCTCATTCAGGCTAGAAAGTGTCTTGACCTTTGCTTCTCCCAAATACGTTCCTTTATTTGCAAATTTTGACCGATATAACTAAACAAATATAAAGCCTAAAATATGAAACTCGCATTATTCCGAGGTGAAAAAACTAAATACTGCACAGATGTTTCAGAATTTGGTTGAAATTACTTGCGTATATAAATAATTTTAAGGTAGGCAACTGTAAATGCAATTAAATCATACTCCTAATGATAATTGAAAACCGATTACTTTCAACAGTTTAATTACGAGGCAAAAAATCTCAAACTTATTTTTAAGCCTTGTATACAGAGGCGATCTCAAGCCAAATTTGATGAGTTGAGATCAAAATAACCCCAAAACAAAATCAATAAAAATAACTCAACTGTTAAAAATGATGTTATAGGAACAAAATAAGTTTTACTTCATTGTCAATAAGTGCATGGGCTGGATTATTCTGGAAAGGTATTGATAAAGAAACTTTTCCCTGGCATAGTTCTTGCTGTATCACGATTCCACAAATTTTTTGATTTCCTTATATAGTTGCGCGGCAACATCATGCAAACCATAGTCCTCAAATGTCAATCTGTATGAATTTCAATTGACTTTAGTAAGAAAACTTGATAAGCAATCACCAGAGCAGTAGATTTCAACAGTATCAGTTATCACCAAAATTTAGAACATTAACCCCAAGACAATGAAAAGAAATGCACAATGCTTGTAGTAACTGCGGTTACTTGAGAAAGCTTTGATTGCTATGTAAAAATAAATTGCTGGGATGGCATAGATATTAGGCATAAAAACATCGACCAATGATTTTCATACGCTATGTGTTCAAACAGATCCCGTCTGTGTAAACAAGGATTAAGCTTAAGGTAGTTAAATATACAACACTCAGACCAATATTAAGCTGGTGTCAATGAAATTACTTCCTGAATGATATACATTTTAAAAGAAAGTATATAAAAATAAAAGTCTGACATTGAAAACCTTTTCTTAATAGTATTACGTAGTTTACAACGAAAATATTCTCATTATGGTTTCCAGAAATGTCTACCACAAAATTGAATCTCTACATGTGATGTGGGTAAACAAATCAAGTGCATCTAGTAAGGTAAATTACCCTATGATGTCATATTTTGAATAGGATTGTTTTAAAGGAATCCACTAAATTCATTATTAAAATATACATTCAGAATTTTATAAATTCCTTCAAAAGGGCATCATTCCGCCATCTGTTTTTAGTAGTGGAAGGGAACAGTTTTCTAAACCCGTAAATCGATTTATGTACTTATAGTTTTCCATTTACCACGGTTCCCAATTTCCAGATAAATTATATTTTTCAAATCGACTTGAAACAGGCACATCAAATCCCTCTACTCGCAAATGTAAATTTTCAACAAAGTTTAACAAACATTCAATTTGGGATAATCATTTGGATAATGTTGAAGTTGTTGGAAAGCAGGAGGGCTTAAGCACCCAAAGTGTCAACTTAAATGTACAGTAGGCGACATATTACTATAACCATCTTATTTTTAATATAATTTTGAACTGTTTTTCGATATACCTATATGTAGCTAGAAATACTAACCAATAAATTAATTATAGTTTTCAGAAATTATACATTCATTCAGTCTTTCTGTGTTCAATTTCATATGTGAAATACATTTAATGACGCATTTTAGGCAAAATCAATAGTGGTTTCATATTGAACTGTTTCTATCTACCGTCTGTCTAACAGTATCAACCAGAAGGTATCAACGTAGCTGCATTCATAACACATCAAAACAATTGGTGAAAAAGTTATCCAATCAGACAGTGGCGACTGAATGACTCATCTTGACTTCATTTTAGTCTTCATAATTGTCAGCCACCATGGGCAAGCGTCGTGATCTGAGCTCTACTATTGTTGCGAAAGTCACAGCTCTTTTAGAGACGAGACAATTTTCTCTCCGTCAAATTGCTACACAGTGCAATATCCATCATGCCAGTGTTTTTAATATCAAAAAACGATTTGAAATAGGAACCACTGCGCCATTCCGTGTTGGAAGATATGGCCGAATGCGTAAGACAACCTCTACTGATGATCGATCAATGGTGAGAATGATCCGCCAAGATAATCTTCTGTCCGCAAAACAAGTGCGTGGTAAGCTGCTACAACGTTGTGTTGACGTTTGTACTCGTACAGTCCAAAGGAGACTTAATTATTTGGGTTGCAAGTCAGTGAAGCCAAAAAAGAAACCCAAACTGACCCCAGCAATGAAGACAAAGCGTCTACAGTTTGCTCGAGAATATGCAAATCGTCCAGTAACGTTTTGGAGGACAGAGGTTTAGCGATGAAAGTCACTTTGAATGTCAGACAGCTACCAGGCAGTCCGGCACCTGTTGATGAAACTGTTAAACACCCAATCAATTTATGGTCGGAGATATGGTAAGTTCCAAAGGTCCTGGCCGTCTCCATGTAGTCGGAAGTAAAAATGGAGAAAAACAATATCTCGAGGTTATGCATACCAGAATGATCCCACAGCTTCCATGTCACAAAGCAAAGATCATGTCGCAACTCCTGGAGCCTAATCAGGTGAATGTCCTTTCTTGGCCAGGAAATTCACCTGATTTGAATCCAATAGAAAAAATGCGGGGCATGTTGAAAGAGAGAATCAGCCAACAGACCAACACCAAAAAGAACCAACTCATCTCTAGCATCATTCGTGCATGGTTTCGCGACAGTATGCCTAGGAGACTCCAGAAGGTGATTGAAGCAAAAGATGGTCACACATCGTACTAAAGAGACTATGCAATTTTTATACATGTTTAACTCCATCATTTTTTATTGAAAAGTCGCAAAAATATAGTCTTGCCTACATTTCACAAAAAAGTTTTTATTTATAGCAAAATGGGAACTATTAAAAATTATATGAATCATTCATATTTTCATCATCAGGCTGATTTTTTTACTATTTATGGAATAATAGCTTCGGTGTTAATTTATATTTTAAACATTGAAAACAATTTTAAGGGTAGCCAAGATCAATTTTTATTGCGAAAATATTGAAAGTTTTGGCCAAAGTTAAGGGAGCAGCTCTAGACCTTGTTCTATAAGATTCCAAGGCATTGACAAAGCATAGATTGAAAAAGTGTTTGATTCAATTTCCGTTCATCATGAGATCTTTCATCAACGCCAAGGGATTAAGGTCAAAATTTCACGTTTCTGAAAGTCTTGCACTAGAATTCCGATAACTTTAATTTCAACGCATCTATATGCACAATAGTAGGATTTCTGCAAATTTATTGCAAATTCAGTACTAGTTTAAAATTCAATTGCCAAGATAATAATATATAGCAATCGCCCCAAACTAAGAATATGCTGTTTATGATCGAAATTAAGGTTGTCTGCATACTCATTTCATATTGTGCGTTACTTTGGAAATACACTACATCGAAGTAAGGTTTCCCAACTATGGCATAATAAATTGGTTGCAATTTCAATTACCTTCGCATGACCTTCACAATGAGAGAGTTCTACCTCAAACAAGTCATCTGCTTTGCAAAAAAGATGGTGTTCAGCCAATAATTTATTTCCTTAATGAATGAAATCCCGACTTTGGATAGTGTCATACCAACTATTGCACAAAACAGGAATTCATCATGCAACACGTATAGAAACAAGATGTAGCCTATGGTAGGGTAAACCCAATAGTATCGTCAATCTAATGAACTCATATCTGGTTCCTGGAAACTTTGCACAAGCTTTTCTTACATTAGAAATTCCTTACGCTCAAAACTCAATGCATTCAAAATTCGATCATCAAACTTCCTGAGCTAAAATTTTGAAGACGAAATAATAGAAAAGCGGTCTCTCTCAAGACATCTCCCAAAAGGAAATTTGTCAATTATGAAAGATTCTGGCACCTTTCAACAATCCAAAGCTAGTGACTGAATTACTGCCGATTTATCGTAATGAAAAAATTTAATGAATACTTTTAACAATATAGGCTTTATAGTAAAAAATAAAAAACTTCAAATTGAAATATCTTACACTGACACAGAATGGGAATAGATTACGTTGATAAACGAGAAACGACTGCTCAATCGCTACAAATTTTTCTTCCTCTGAATAAACGGGCAAGCCCACAATTGTGTGTGAAGGGTTTTTGAAGTTAATTTCAATAACGAAGAAACCCTTGCCTAAATAAAAAATATAAGCACCTTTTACAAAATGCAGTTGGTATTGAATAGAAAGTTCTAGAAATTCTCAATTTGTTTGGATAAATACATATGGTGCAGCTCACCAGCCTTAAAATGATATTTTTCTTCAGCATTTAGATTGACATTGTAATAAATCTCTATCGATTTCTCAATAAAAATTTTTAATTGAATACTTTAAACTACCAATTAGAGGCTTTCATGCTTCATACTACTACCAAACCATACTAGTAGATTTGTAAGATTATATTGATATGATTCATGAGATAACTTCAGTTAAAACGTATACAGTAAATTTTAGCTAGATTTTTAAATTCCAAAGACCCTAATGCTGTTATATTACAGTTCAAAAAATCAAAATTATTTCAAAAAAATCACGTCGAATTACTCCGGCAACAAAATGAATTCAAATTACATGTTATATCATGCGAAGGCCTTTCTAAATAAATCCACTTTCATATTAAAGCGGGAATGCATCAAAAACAAACAATCTTACATTACCTAAGCTTAATGATATTTAAGCGAATTTGTTATCAACAAGCATCAAATATTATTCATAAAAACATTGTCAGAGCCTAAATTCAAAGCAGGATTACCAAACCATGGATTTATATAACATGGTGCAACTGGACTTTTGTAATTGAACAATGAGGTCGGAATTTCCTAACAGTGGCGCGTTCAGGGGGGCAGGGGAACCCCCTATTTTGAGGCCACCTGCGAACAATTAAGAAAAATGTTCTATTTTCCTCAAAATTGAAAATAGTTCACGTAATTCAAGATGTTATCAATCGATTTGCTCAAAAAACCAGACGATTGATTTTTGCGTACGGTTAATGTTGTTCAAAAAACGTTATTTTAGCAATTTTTTCATAAAAATGCGCGTCAGCNACAGGTTTTAAGCATCCTAAACGCGCCACTAGTCTAAGTAGATAACAAAATAACATTAATGATATATTATTACAGAAATATATTATAATATGAGTACAACTTTTTCTCTATTAAACGAGTCAAAGGATACTTAATACATTTCACAAAAAACAGGGTGATTCATAAGTCACTTAGCTATTTAAAACACAAACATACTATGAACTTTTGCTCATTATCATCTTATTCCCTAATTACTGCTATTGTAAAATTGTTTGGCCAAATTTGATGAATTTCCCACAACTTGTTGAAAGGCGATGGAAACGTGATGTCAACAGAAAGCCTCCTTCGCACAACACCATGCGCTAAATTGTTAAAAAATTCAAGGAAACTGGAAGCGTTCAAGATGCTCCAAAACCATGTGATCCGAAGCGTAATGATGCAAAAGAAGAAGAAGTCCGAACCTTGTTTGAAAACTACCTGTCAATGCTTCAAGAATTTTTAATCCCTCAATTAAAACAGCGAAGAATATACTCAAAATCCATCTTCCATCAAGACTGCGCTCCTCCGCATTGGGGGCTCAATGTCAAAAAGTTTTTTAATGAGAAGTTCCCAAATAAAATGGTGGGGTCGAGATGGGCCAATAAACTGGTCTCTGATTTGACGCCGTTGGAATATTTTTGTGGGAATATTTACGTGATCAAGTATTTGCCACGCCAATAACTAACATCGACGACCTCAAATAAAAAATCACTGCCGAGTTTGTTGAAATTAATCAATCAAATAGGCTACAAAAGGTCATAAATTCCTTGCCAAAAAGAATGGAGCTATGCATCCAAAACGAAGGTGGAATTTTTGAACATTTGCTGTAATTTTAAACTCTCATAAATGAATTTGATGAATAGATTTGTTTTGTACTACCGTCTTTTTTAACTAGAATTTCAAAAATAAATGGCTAAGTGGCTTATGAATCACTCTGTAAATAAATGTATGTAATAACGAGAATGTATGTGTGTGGTTGAAGAGCTTAAACTTGTGAAGCGAGTGTATGTATTTAATCGTGAGCGGAATAGAAAAACATAGCAGATCGCAAAGAGATGAAAAGAAATGGATCTGCGGGTGCTTGCTCCACACCATGTTAAAATAACAATGTTATTTGTGTAACACATATATTATCAGATAAGTATGTCTTTTATCTTTACCCAATTTCACATTGACATTTTAATATGGTATAATGTTGTAATCGTTTGTTTTCATTTTGACTCTTTTCGTATCAGTGGTTTAACATTTGTACCACTCGACTAAAATGTTTAAAAGCTTGGTGATCCAAAAATTTGACCACGTCTTTAAAAGTGTGTTCCTTTCGGCGCAACAGCGCAAAATATGAACCACCTAACTCAGACGCTGAAATGACTCATTCTGATATGTATTAAAACGTCTTGAACGAAAGAGACACGAGTCGTTGCTCTCCTCGGCATTTTTGCTAGGCTTTGTTGCCTGATACGTCATTTATAAATGTGTGAAGGATTTTAGACCTTTCTTTGCTACTGAGATGAGCAATTTTGTGATATATTTAGGGAACGTATTATTTAACTCAGTTTCTAGTGTCAGATCATCTGCAATTTTGTGTTTTATTTACATACTTGAAAACATAGATGGTTCATTTTTTGGACCACTATGCAATAGTTGCAAAATTTGCTGATTTTTAAGAACAAAGAATGAATCATTAATTATTAAATTAATTACTCCTTCTATTGTGTAGAACGTACATTGTCTTGAATCGTATATTAATGTTAGCCCTCTTTTTCATATGAATAGCTCAAATGGAAGATGGTACTACATCCGAATCAGAATCCATTGTAGATGAAAATTTCGAGCTTTCAGAAGGAGAATATGACTCAGAAGATTTAGATACTGGTAAAACACAAAGGGAATTACTAACGATCTAGGAGGTACAGTTGTTAGGAAACTTACATCAGAATTAAAAGGTGAGCACTATAAGGTCCACTTTGACAACTATTTCACTAGTTATGACCTCCAAAAAGATTTAAAAATAGTGGAATCAATACATGCATGTGGAACAGCTAAGAAAACAAAGATATTTGTTGCTGATAAGGTCATGATACGAGGAGATCACGATTGGTTTACTAGTGAAGATGGTGTCGCTGCTATGAAATGGAAAGATCGTCGTATTGTATATCTTCTTTCCAATTTCCATGATCCCAACCAGATAGTAGAAGTTAATCGAAAAGAAAAGGATGGAAGCGTAATTAAAGTAAACTGTCCAGAAGCAATAAAAGATTACTGTGTTGATAAGTTTGATCAAAGGAAAAAGTTTGAAGTACTGGCATCGAATATTCTTCTACTTCATTGACGCAGCTGTTGTAAATGTTTTTATTATCTACAAAGAAATAGCCACCGAAAGCAAACCAATGAAGAACGTTCGACTTGACATTGTTGATGAATTAGTTTCGGAGGCCTACGTCGCAAAGAAGAAAAAATCCAAAATGCCAGGAGGCCTAGTACAACTCAAAATACAAACCAAGTTTCAGTTGAGGTTCGGCAAAATGAATCATCTCATCAACCAGAAAGAACAACAAGACGAAGATGTGCGTTATGCAGTTCAAAATCTAAGCCAATGAGAACGGCCTGGAAATGTTCAATGTGTGATGTCGCATTGTGTTAGGAAAAACTAACCATTATTTTCAAGATTACCGTAAATAGCTATTTGTGGCTTACTGGTTCAAAATTTAGACTACCTTAATATGGGGCTTCAAAATAGGGTAATTTCTTTAAAATTTAAATTTTCAGTTGCTATGGATCGATTCTAATAGAATAACGCCCTTTTCAGTTTGAAAATATAAATAAATGTGTTACCGCTCCATTACGGCTTTTTTTATCATGAGATTTGTGCGCCGAAAAAAGTTAAATACTAGTTTTTAGTGACTGTAGGTATTGCCAATGCATCAATGTTGTCTCTTCACTAGACTTGGGATTCGCTAAACAATCTAAAAATCGCTTACCTCTACCAAAAAATTTTTCAGGCTTATTATTATCATTATTAATAATTAGTATGGAACAGAAATTTTGATAAACAATTTGGTTACTGTACGCGGAATTCATGATATACAAAGCACGTTTAAATGTATCAACACTTTAAACATCACTAATTGATTATGTCGAACATAATTTTTAGCTGGATTTAAAAAAATGAAACCTTAATAAATTAGAATACTGCTTACTTTGACTCTATAACAGTATTCATTGAAATAAATTACCATCTATAACTCTTATCATTTTAAAATTAAATCTGTTGTTTCCTACACATCTTTCTACATACCTATATATTTCATTTTATTGATTAATTCTTTTATAATATATTTCATTTTATAGAATAGTTCTAAGTTTAACCATAACTGCACAATTAATTTTCTATAATATATAGTTTAAATTTACTCTATTAACAAAGCGTACAATGCAATTAAATATTTAAACATGTCTCTAAATACAAACCTTTATAAAAAGTAATCAGTTGAATATTTATAATAAATTATTTCATTATATATATATATATATATATATATAAGTTACTCTTTATACGTTGAAATTTCATTTTGTGTATACAACGCGTAACCGATGATCGTAAAAACTAAAAACTAACGTACAAGGAGTAACCTTGCTTTTATTCCAACAATAATTTATACTTGAACTTGAAAATTTGTCTGCCATTAATCACGTCCATTTTACACTTCTTTATGAAATTTTTTCATTAAATATATTTATACATGCAGAAAAGTTATCTATTGAGTAATTTTATATTTACCGAATTTATAGTTACAGTTGTACAAAATCTATAATTTGAAAATATTATTACTAAATATTTTAAAGATTTTATGTCATTCAATAATTTAAAGTATATTTTGCTTTCAGACAGTTCTAATGTCCGAAAATACAGAGCTTTCAAATGAAGTTGATTTTATTCTAGAAGATTGGGTTGAAAATAAGAATTTAAATTCAAATGGTGGCGTCGTTACTAAAAATTTAGAATCTCTGGATCTTGGAGAAATCGATTGCTCTTTAAGTTTACATCTAAAAACTATACATGAATCAGAACAAAAAAAGAGAAAATAGGAAGCAATTTATAAGTTTTACATCGTTTGTAATATATTTGAAATAGTTGAAACAATTGCAAACATAACAAATGTTTAGATATTAAAATGAAAAGTTCTAAGGAGAAGAGAAAAAGAGAAAGCCACAATCAGAAATAAATCAATTTGTCGTGTGCCTCAAAATGTAAAGAGTTTGCGTGTTTATTTATCTAAATTCCCCAAAATTTGGTCAACGATGTAAAATGTTTCTTTATCACGAAATTGCAAATGCGTTTATGTTCAAGATTTTCAAAGACACAACAAAGCACATACAGTTAAGAAAATTGTTAAATTCTTAAACACTGATTTTTTTCATCTGAAATTAGACGCTTATTTTCAAAGGGAAAGCAGTCTTCTGAATTTTGTCAAAATCTCATTAAAGAATTCAGTGAATATTCGAAATCAATCACAACTGGAAGCGAAAACGGTTTTTCTATAGAAATAAATCGTTCCTTGAAAAATTATCAATTGCAACTGATCAACTTCGCAAGCCAGCACAGCTTATGAATTTCTTAGGTCATTTAAAAAATGAAAGTAGTCTTAAAGAAGCTACACTCGTTAACATACTTTGTCTTGTTTTTACTTTCATTCAGTTTGTTAAACGTTTCACGCCAATTCTTCTAAGTTTAGAATAGAGGCTTGGGAAGGTGCAATTAGAGATCCCCGCAAAACATTTAATAGAATTGCTACTCGTGATAAACTAGCGAGTGTAAGGCAGATGCAGGCTCGAGTGCCCTTAATAAATGTTTTGAAAAATGTTATTAAAAAAGTTGCAAATATTTTGTGTGATTCTAATTCAAAGTTATCGTATAAAGATCATTTCGCACTAAATTTCTTTATATTACAAGTTCGATGGAATATTCGTCCTGGACCTCTTTTGGATACCACCATTGAAACCTATAATGAAATACTGCAACAAGACTCCACTAAGCATAAAACTGAATCGAAATACGAAATAGCAATTGAAACTCAAGATGATCAAAAAATTTGGATTAAAAATATGAATAGGTTATTTAGAAAACTTTACAAAACGAAACCTAAATTAATGCTATCTACAAAAAAAATCAAGGAACAATCTCTCAACCTGATTAGAAGTTGGCGTGATAAAATCGAGGATCCTTATATATAGAATTAGGCGACATTCGACGCTTCCTAGGTATGTTAGATGCCTAAGGCCACGGTTAGACTAGTGATTGTTTTAAAAGTCATCTATCACATTTGAAAGAATTGCATGTCTAACCACCTGAGATAATTAGCGACGTGACGATCACAGGAAATCGACCGAGTACGATTTCTTCTGTTATATATATATAGTTATTGCGACTGCTATGTACAAAATTTTGTGATGGTGATATATATATATATATTATTTTGTTGCAAAAATTTATTAATTTTTATCTGCATAATTTAAACATTAATTATGGTTATATCAGAAGGAACCCATTCAAATTCAAGTGAGCATATATTTTTATTGAATGAATCGCAAATTATGAAACTTCCTCATAGAGAGTGTCAGTCTGCTTTGAAATATTAAGTAATTTTCAAGCTTGGTTAAAAGCACAGCCAATAAATTCAAGAAGTTCATCAAATACATCAACCAATAATCTTGTTTTATGTGGGATTTCTGAACAAAAAAATACAACCTCATTAGATTGAATGCAGAGAGATTTTAATGCTGCTTCTAAAGTTATTTCTGATATTACAGATAAAAATTGTCATTTCAACGATATTTATCGACGGGGTAAATATAAATTGAATTTTCGAATACTTGGGACGTTCGAAAGGTTATTGCTAGTAGATACAAACTTACTGGCACTAATTATTATGTAAAACATGATTTATCAATTGAAGATCGTCTCATTGAAAAGAAATTGTTAAAATTGTTAAATTGAATTATGTCAATTAGGATTGCTTAAGAGTAATTTCAGAATCAAAGATCTAAAATTGATGTACTAAGGACCTCTATTCGATTATATTCACAAATAAGCAAACAATGACTAGTAAATTTAAAAATTTCAGAGTAATACGTTTATTTCTTCACTTTCTATTATGTTAGCTAATATTGAAGGAATAGGATCATTATTGAAAAGATTGATTTTCACAGATTTTTTAAAAACATTTAAGCCCCGTATTTGTTAACTGAAACTTGGCTTAAAAATGATACTACGAATACTGAAGTTTTGCATGGTCAGAATACGCAATTATTTCACGAAAAGATCGTCTTTAAGGTATAAAATTTTTTTACAATAGCCTAAGTATTTACAGTAAAACTTCTTATTTTTATTAGTTTGATTATTAAAATTAATAAAAATTTACACTTGAACTATTTCTTACATTTGTCTTAAGTAGGAATCTATACTAAAAGAATAGATATGTTTCAAATATTAGAAAATTCAATCTAAGCAAGAACTGTATACTTCTGCGGCCACTCTAATACATAAAAGCAATAATTAAATCAGATCTAACTTCAATAAATCAATAAAATCACAAAAAATACACATTTTTGCCATAATCGTATTAGGAGAAACAAAAGAAGCAAAGCTACCAAAAGTACCTTCCTGGAGTCTTCAACTCCGCATACCTACACTTAACAAACGAACAGCAGCAACAACACTGCAAACACACAAATAGATATTCAACTATGTATGTATATTTAAATAAGTAGCCAAAACGATCAAAGTTAACCACAAAATCGAAACAATGAATGATAAATCAATATTTGAACTCATAAAGAGAGTACACATGTTATACAACCTGACTGGTTGTTAAAGATGACAAGTTTGTTTATTATAAAAGCGCCACTGCAATTTTGTTTTAAATTTTTTGTTAGT
The DNA here is from genome assembly GCA_900660155.1 of Hofstenia miamia. Classification (NCBI taxonomy): domain Eukaryota; kingdom Metazoa; phylum Xenacoelomorpha; order Acoela; family Hofsteniidae; genus Hofstenia; species Hofstenia miamia. Next base: position 149,751 of record CABFPE010000301.1, read on the forward strand.
GTCATACTACGACTTAGTTGATAAAAACTTACGTATACTTCTCTTAGCACAACTTTATTAACTAAATAAATACGACGGAGAAATTTCTAAAAACTGAATCTTTAGTTCCCAACTTATCAAGTTCTGAGCCATTTCAAAATTTATATATATATATATATATATATATATATATTTAAATGAAATGCTACATAAATGCATTTTAAAGTTGAATCCACTATTTGACGAGTTTCGATCTTTTATTGATCATCGTCAGAATATTTTCCCAGAAAATTTTTTTACAAAACTATAAACTACA
>CABFPE010000301.1:150251-178157 GCA_900660155.1 Hofstenia miamia
TATATATATATAAATGAAATGCTACATAAATGCATTTTAAAGTTGAATCCACTATTTGACGAGTTTCGATCTTTTATTGATCATCGTCAGAATATTTTCCCAGAAAATTTTTTTACAAAACTATAAACTACAATTTATAATTAACTAAAATAATTGTATATGATAAGATTTAAAATAGATGTAATCTTTGAAATGTATTCATTTGCTTGTTTAGTATGTTGGTCCGTTCTAATTTCTTTAAGTATAACACTTCTCCTATTTTTGTATTGTTAGTTTTTATAATGATGTTAAAATTGTCTATTTTAATTTCATGATGGTGTTGAAATATTTCAGTATTTAATGTCCATTAATATGCTCTTTTATGCGCTTCCCGAAATGGCGGCTTATTTCTCCAATGTACAATTTGTTACAATTGTCACATTGATATTTATAAACTATTGAAGAAACTAAGTTTTCAGGAATAGGGTCTTTGTTTTTAAAAAGATGTTCAGTTTTCAACGTACTAAAAATTGGAATAAGTCTTGATCTTATAAGCTTTTTATTGATATTTATTAAGTTCTTTGACAATTTCTTGATGTTGTTTTCTATATATGGAAGTTTCCAATATATATTTTGCTTCTTTTGATCTTGCAATGATTGAGTTATTACTTTGTTTCATTATCTTGTTGTAAAATTTGTTTAGTGATAATTTTCTTAAGTATTTTATGCGGATAACCATTGTTTTCAAAAACTGTGTAAAATGTGTCAAGTGCTGATGTTAGAACTTTTTAATCAGATGATATTGCATAAATTCTTTTACAAATTGCTTTGACGCTGTTGATTTTATACTTCTTGTCACAATAAGATGTAAATGGTATGTTTAAGACAGTTTTGGTGATTTTGAAGTGATAACTTGAAGAAAAAGTTGTATGATGATTTGAAATTTGAGTTTAAGTTTGTTGTCAATTTGATTTTTCATTGGAAATTAAATTTCAGACATTTGATTGTTTAAATAAAAAAAAATCATGATTAATAAAATTTCNAAATTCTTTTACAAATTGCTTTGACGCTGTTGATTTTATACTTCTTGTCACAATAAGATGTAAATGGTATGTATAAGCCAGTGTTGGTGATTTTGAAGTGATAACTTGAAGAAAAAGTTGTATGATGATTTGAAATGTGAGTATCTAGAAATATTAGTTTCTTGTCAATTTGATTTTCCATTGTAAATTGAATTTCAGTCATTTGATTTTTAAATATTTTAAAAAATAGTGGATTCAAGTTTAATATATATATATACACTAAATTAGGTAAATTAATCTTATTCTAATTGGCGGCGTTTAGAAAAACGTGACTCTTTCCCGGAAGCCGATTACAAGACAAACAGAAGTAGATGAATTAGCAAAATTTAATAATAATGATCTTGTTACTTCAAAAAATGGGTTAAAACTTAGTGACTTTCCTGCTTTTTGGTCTTCAGATATGCCTAATTGATGCCAACGCTGACTTTATGGTTCAGCTTTATATATTTGGTAATAGATTTCCTCTTCCTAAGTGGCTCTGTTCTATCAAAGAGTGCTAGATTAATAGACATTCTCATGTCAATGGATTGTGCCAGTATTTGATGAATTATGAAGATACGCACACTTTGCTTGATGATCTATGTCAAAGAGAATATCATGGTAAGCCTAAATATTCTTCTATGATTATCAGATTTTCCCTAATGTTGCAGTTTATTTCAAATGCTACTTTCCAATTTGTACGAGACCACTTGTCACTGCCATCTGAACGCTTTCTTCGTTCGTAGAAATCTGGCAGCATTCATATTAGAAAGTTCCTAATGTCTGTTTTCTGAAGGAGATTCTGACGTTGTCAGTTCATTTGATGAAATATTCTTGGAAAAACGACTGCAGGTACAATGGAAGTTCCTTAGTTGGAAAAGATGGCAAAGGAAATTCAAATGAGATTATCATTTGCTTTGTGCTCACTACACATAAAAGTGGAAATACCTTTGTTGTTAGATTTTTTACTCATGTTCTCACCACCGCTGAACTATTTTAAAAGAAATTCTAATTCATTTGCTTAATTTTCGCAGTTTCTATTATTTTATTTATTTACCCAGATATTCTTGTTGTAAGCTGTTTAAAATTTGCCTGAAATATTTTCAGTGCTTTATATTTCTAAATTTTCTGTAAAAAATATATATTCTTGTATGTTACTTTAAGAACCCCTTATTATTTCTTAAAGTTTCCTTAAGAATCTTTGAGATATTTTAAAGTTTCCGTAAGAATCTTTGAAATACTTTAGTTTCCGTAAGAATCGTAAGAATCTTTGAAATACTTTAGTTTCCGTAAGAATCTTTGAAATTCTTTAAAGTTTCCTTAAGAATCTTCAAAATTCTTTAAAGTTTCTTTGAAAATCTTTAAAATTTTTGCCAATTTCTTGCCAAGTTTTGATCAAAGATTCTTAAATTATCCTTAATGATTTTAAAGAAATTTCGACTAGGATAGGGCCAACGAGAAACATAGCCTAGTTTCTTAGTCAGCCTTCATAATGGCTGAATACGGTGAAACATGTAGTTATTAAGTTTAAGTTCATGTACCTAAAACATATTTTTCATTGTAATTTAAATTGAGCTGATTACCTAATTGAAGTTCAATGGTTGAATGCAGCATTCAATTACTATGAATAGGTTAATTTTAATACTGTTTTCCGAAAAAAAGAATATGCCAGTATTTATAGTCATAATTAGTTCATTTTAATTTGTAATCGGTTTATTTATTACAATTTTTCTCGCGTAAATCTGCTATGCCTTACACTTGGAATGCTATTGAAAAATTACTGGTCCAGAAAGAACTAGTATTAATCGCTTCAGTCAATAAATCTGACGCATGGAAATCTTTTTGCATCAGGCAAAAAAGCAGGATAACCAGTCAATTATTATGTCCGGTTTTGCGTCATATCGCAATTGTTTCAAAACGTTCCAAACCCATAATGCTTCCACCAATAAATCAAATGGGACAAAGAGCCTGAAAGAGCATCAGTCAAATGGCAAGCCTTCTACTTCGCGAAATTTAGATATGTCATCGTTTGTCTTGCAGCATAATAAGACATCACTAACGAAATCCGAATTAGACAATATAAGGCTAACATAGTTTTCGCACTATTGAAGAACCTGATTTGAAAAAAAAATATTTCAGCTTTGCATCAATATAAGGAGTAAATATGGTAGCACTGTTGTTGACGGTGTTTGGTTTGGTAGGAAAACATTGAGTTCTGATTTGTGTAAAGTGTACAATATTCGAAAATCAAAAATGAAAGAAGACATCATTGAAGCGATATCACATGAAACTATCTAATGAACAGATTCAGTTACAAATCGTCTTTCTTAGATTACAGCGTTGTTTATCTTCGACCTAATACCATGTTGCAATTTTGCCTTGTGCATGCTTTGATGAGGCACATAGAAGAAGAGTTTGGTATAAACAATATTACATAAGCTACAGATTGTGGATCTAATTTTATAGCTGCATTGCGAAATGAAGCACGGTTTACCTGTTTTTGCTTTCGAAAAAAAGTTATCAACTTGTTTGGAGTTTAGTGAATAAGTACATGAAAGCTTTGCAGACGCATTTGTCACACACAACTAATATCCACCAACACGAGCATGGTCTGGATTAATTACACTTTTTGATGCAATTGCAACTAGTTATGAAGAAGTTAAATTAGTCCTTGACGAACGAGAGAATGCTTCATAAATCACCTCGTAATAAAACATTAATATGTGAAATTGCTGAATGGTTGAAGCCAATCTCTACTATCATTAATTATTTGCAATATAGCTCTAAGCCTACTATTCACATGGTGTTACCTGTTTACTGCAAAATCTAATAATATTGTAGTACTGTTGATAACAAATCATTCATCATTAAAACTTTATCTAAGAATTTATGGTCGGCTCTCAATGAAAAGTATTGGACATCTACATATCCTTGCATCTGCATTACACCCTAATGTTAAATCCATGAACTTCATCTATAATTCCCCTTCAAGTAATAGTCATTTTAAATATCGCATTCGAACAAAGATAAAATCAGCGTTGATATCCTTCTCCCATGATAATTGTGAATCCAATGTTGATCCAAATACTATTGAAATTATTGATCCGCAACCAAAGAAGGCAAAATTTGATATCATGAATGACATGTTTGAATACGAAAACTGCAGTTGTTTCACAGCACTCTCTTCTAAAACAATTCATGAAGAATACATTGAATTTGTGAATGAAAATGTAACCGTTAGATATGAAGATCCACTACACTATTGGCAGCTTAAAATAAATAAACTTCAGTCTCTAGCTAAAGTTGCAAAGAAGCTTTTTGTCATTCAGGCCAGTAGTGCACTATATGAACAACATTTTAATTGGAGGAAGAACTTTGACAGACTTTAGAAATAATTTAGGGAGTAAAACACTTGAACCCTTATTATTCCTGAAGATTAATGGATTTTAGTTTTTTTTGAATTGGATTTATTCATTTATGTTAAATAACATTTTTGTATTCATTATGCTAGTTATCCTTCTTAGATAGAGTTGGCTGACGGGTAGGTTTAGACATGTCGTGTCGCGGGTCACTGTTAGATGGGCTGAGTCGGATCCCGGATCATTAGCAAACGGGCCGGGTCGGGTCGTGGGTCAGTAGGAAATGGACCGGGTCACGGGTAAAAAAGTGACCCGTTTCCCACCCTGTTTGTAATGTAGGCTGAATGTGAGAACTGAGGTAGACATGTTTACTTATTGATTGAAATTCACTGTGACTTAGCGCAAGTTTAGACTGCATTGGACCATTACAAAATTGCGGTTCGTATAACATGTTAGAATTATAGAGATCCATGACCTAACCAAAGTTGACCAATAGTAGATCAGACTTGGGTCATATAATCAAAATGAAAAATGGGTGGGGCTAAGAGCAAATTTCATTAATTATTAGAAAATAAATTCAGTAGCAATATCAGAGTTGGAATTGGGTTGGGCCTAAAGTTGGGTCGGGCTGGTTAAGCTTGAGTTGAACGTTATAATTAGTATTTGAAATACAGGAAAAAAATTCACTTGAAAACATCAACTTTGCAAATGACAAAAACCTGCTCTTTAAATTTAATCAGCCAACAATGCATTGGCTGGTGCAATACTTCTAACTAACATTTGTCGGCTACAAGAAAAGAGCGTTTATGAAAATTTCCCTTACTTTGTTCATATGTAAGTTGATGTAGGTTGGCAGAGAATTTTATTAATTGAATATATAAGAAGTGATATGTTCTACAACGATGAAAAGGACGATTGCAATCCTGGAAATAATTTGTTGTGGCAATACTTATATTACTAAATTAGTGGTTGCGGTAGGAAGAACTTATGAAACGTGACAAATTTTATTTTCATAAAGAATAAAATTTTATGAAATGTTTGGATAAAAATTAGCAAAATATAAATGCTCTTGTTGTGGATCTGTTTTTTAAGGTTTGTTTACATGCAAACGGCTAATGGCAATAATCGATTTCATTGCAAAATTGGCAGTTAAGTTTTGCCATGAATTGTTAATAACAAAATATCTGGAGATTAAACATGTTGGTCAGTTATGCCTACAATCACCATTATCTCACTTAAAATTCCAATATACTATATATGGCAACATTTTTATATGTTTTCCATAAAAGTCTAAGCAAAAGATTAAAATAATAAGCAGTTTCATTTAAAAAAAGAGGAGACACACCTCATTTACATTAGACAAATTTTAAGAAGAAACCAACAAAAAATTTAACAAAATCCCTGAGCAATTTAAGTTTAATCTGCACAAATTTAAAACAATTTAAAAAATTGCTTGGCTTCATTCGTAACATTTGTGAAAATGCACATTTAATGCTATTTGGTAGCCAAATACAATCATTTACCGGAAGGGCCCACGTCTGCTTCCTGCCTACGGCCCTTTATGACACGTCTAGTGTATTAAGGTTAACAATGGAATTTGAATTTGAACAAAATTGAATTAGCATTGTTGAAGAACTTAAGCAGATATGCACCTATGAACAAATTGATCAATATATTATGAAAATTGTCCAATCAAATTCATAGTGTAGTGCTTATGTGCCTCTTTGAGGCAAAAGACACTATTAGTGACGTCAAAGAAAACTCATGAATACAAAAGGAGAACCTAACCGTTATGGACGTTTCGACGTCATTATACATTTTCAAATAATGGGGCGCCAACTCATAACTCACTAAACAACTTCTGGAGGCATGGCCTGGTAAAATTAACAAGATCTAAATATAATTCAAAATTCTTGGCGAATGATGAAGAGGATGGAGCCAATATCGCATTTTGAAATGTCAACTTACCCTGAAAACAAAGTGACAGCAACTTTGTCATCCAATGATCTAAGGGATGTTCTACTATCTATCAAGAAACATGAAAATGAAGACGATGCTACTGCCGCTACATTACTTCTGAACATTTCAGCACAAACCGGATTTCGCTAAATTTTTGAATTGGCAAAAAATTCTTAAAACTGGCAACCCATCAAGAACAAGACAATATTTCCCTCCTTGCACCTGTTCATCGGAAGGCACCATGTTATTAGTGATATCGAGAGGATATTCTTAAAAATGGGGGATGTCCAAAAGACAATGTTTGAGCGTGGAATATTTAAAACATCATTTAATTGTCTATTGGAATTCTTCATGAAGATAAAATTTTCAGGGAATTGGTAGTTTATCTGCAGTTCTAATCCAACTTTTAATCATTTTTCACAAAAAAAATTCTGGCTATTTATAGTAGCTTAAGATGTTTACATTATGTAAATTGGACTTTCATGACATATATGGAAGTATGCTAAACTTTTGAGTAGTACTCTATATTTCAATTTGTATAAAATGTTTAACTAACATGTATGCTCACAACCTTTAACAGTAAAGACACCATAATCCTTACTTTTACTGCAAGCAATAAACTACATTAGTGAACCATTTTACTACATGTTTTGTTAAAATTTCTCTTAAAGAATGCTTCCAGCAAAACCTGTTTGTTAAAAAATTGTCTTCAACCCAATTCACTTCAACTCCTGAAATCTTACTAAATAATAGTGGATATGGCTAGCGTAATGGAAATGTCTTAGTAACATCTCCATAACACCTATTTACATACAAAATAGACTAAACTAAATTTGGAAGAGATTACATGCAACGGACTTGGTAAAAATAACATACCTCCAAGAGCAGGCCCTCTTGCTTGTTCGATGGTAATCCGAGTAATGAATTTCTTCTTAAATAAACCTCCTTCTTTGTGCAATTTGGTGCAAACCATTTCACTAAAATATGTGTCAATTCAAATTTTACATAGACTTCGATTTTAAAATATTTTTAGTCAAACACTTGACTGAGATAAAACTTTCCTACTAACTAAAGGTTATTCTCACAAAATGAAATTTTACTGTTTTAACTTGTCTATGTAATTTAAAGCAGGTTAAAGCACATTCATATTGCACTAGATGAAAAAAATCGTGAATAACCTGGCAGACATTGATTAATCAAGGTGTTCAGGTTTTGAATTAACTGCAATGGGATTTTCATCTCCAATCATTTCGAAAGTATATCGGCCAGCAGGAATATGAATATGAACTACATGTAGTATTCTATTTTGAAGAATTGCTTTAATGTTATGGTCAAATTTAGGGCAAGTGAGAAACGGTAGAGGTCAGCAGAGAGCATATGGAGAGCACCCGATAGTAGCCTACGTAATAACAGGTAGTGAGTAATGCTGTTTGTATATATCATGCACTTGCTTTAGAAAGCTGCTAGAAGACAGAATTTCCGACGACGACCTTAAGGAATTCATGACACCAAATTTTCAGTTTGATAACTTAAGAATCGTACATACCAACAAAGGAATAAAGCAGTAGACAATGAGAAACTTAAAGTAAACTGTCCGTTTGCACTCTTGGGGAAATGAATTTTCTTTCTTTTTTTGACATGCGAAAGTTTCCAACAGCATGTGGTAGGTGTAGTAAAGTTTGCTCTCCTTAAATTTCAATAAGAAAAAGGCAACACATATGGTTAGAAATTATTCATGCTTTGTCATCCGGTCTGCCAACTGAAACAAAAAACAAATCAAACTTTAACCAGAGGTTTCATACTACAGATCAGAGTTAGAACCGGTTCGATACGGGCGGCCGGTTGGCAAGTCGGTCGACTGGTCCCGGTCGGGTCGGGTCAGGATTTTTATCATGACGGTTGACCGGTGTTCAGTTTGCCTACTAATGAGAACTTCGAGTAGACCTGAAGCCCACAGTTATTATCTCAGTGCAATACTCCTAAGATAATGGTGGTGGGTGATTGTTATATAATATTTGTTGCAAACGACCATTAATTAATCCGTGTTTTTATTTGCCTCTGATGCACTCTCTATCTTTCTTGATGACAGTTATTACTTAGGAAAGTGTAACTAAAAATGATCAACAACGGATGGTAACTATAAAGGCGTTTAGATTATGTCACTTTATTTAGACGTGAAGGTGAAAGCTATTTATTTTACATGCTAAAAAATAAGATCGTGAAGATTTCAGACAATACATGCACATAATACCAAAATTGTTGATATCATTTTAAGTCATTTTCATTTTATAATGCGAAGAAGGAATTGCACACTGATTTGGCGCGCTCACCGGCCAATATTTTTCGGTAAAAGCATGATTTTCTATTTTTAGCGGCACTTTGCGAGTCCAAATTTTCTTTATTGTCCAAATTTCGATGTCAAAGTTTGGTAACATCAAAATTGTTTGTCTTATTATTTTTTGTAATAATTTGAATTTGAGTTCTATATATTGGATTGGTGATATTAGAATTTATTTTTGCAATTAAATTACATGTATAGCGGACAAATTCCGGCTTAAGTTTGAAGTTTACTGGACGCCTGTCAATAAACCAGTGTCACCAGCCGGCTAAGGATTTCTTGAAGCAGGTAATATAATGCATATCACATTGTTCTACATTGAATGTGCTGTAATATAGATACGTACAGTCCTTTCAGTTCTGGAAATCGAAATCATTCCAGTTTCCGCATCTTCGGCCGAATTGCCCGCAAAGTATTCGTTATACCAGCTTCAAAGGCCAAGTCTGAGCACAAAGTCTCCTCGGCAGGATATCTTGTTAATGAAAATCGTAAGAGATGTGTCAAGGCATTTGTAATTTTGAAAGGAGCAAGACTTAGCAAACTTACCTAGACTCATAATCTGTACTGATGAGTTACATACTTTGCAAATTTGAAAAATATTCCAATTTGAAAATATAACTTTATTATTCAAATTACTGTGTCTTTTCTCTTAACTTTAAGAAAGCGTTCGCATTGTGTCGCAAATACCAAATTCTGGGAGCCGGTCAGAACCGGTCAAAACTCTGGAAAAATAGACTGGTTGAACGACCAGTTACAGCAAAAATCATGACTGGTTCTAACTCTGCTACAGATCTAATCAAGGACGAAAAACTTTTCCAATCATTCATCTGTCATGGAAATTTCGATTTTTAACAATTACTCATTGACACATCAAGATCACAATACAAATATTTTAGTATACATTTCTCATATTTGCAAATTCATCTCTGCCAAACTGTCATTACTTACATCACATGGCAAAATGGTTTCAATAGGATAGGCAGTGTTGGAACCGTGCCTTCATTTTTCGGCACGAGCACAGCATGTAAAGCCACAGTTAGGCGCAAGCAGCACACGGCACGAAATTCAAAAAATTTTAAGCACGAATCCGCCTGGTACGAAAATCTATAAATTTTTCATTGAATGTAAAAACCATCATAGATTAAACCTCTATGCATGGAATGCCTTTAGCAACAAATATTTTCAATACTTTAACAAATTGTTTTAGAAACAATAGATTTAGTAAATCAAAATAACGAATACACTTGATAGGTATTTTAATTTGAACACGAGCACCGCACGGGCACGAAAATTTCCGCAAAAATGGGTACAGGCACGGCATTGTTCCAACATTGAGGATAGATGCGACACTCAAACGTAGGATTGATCAAGCAAAAAAGCTGTTATATATTTTATGCGTTGTACTGCAAATTCAGTAAAATATCCCAGATTACACTTCATTTCAACAACGAAACCAATGCCGCCTAATTTATTCAATGTATACTGACATTAAGCATTGTTGACACATTCTAACCCCTTCCTAAAGTTCATAAAATTCAGAAATATTTTATATTTGAAGGACAAGTACAAGCCCTTAAATTGTCAACGATTGCTTTGCCATTGTAGAAAAACCATGAGTGTAAATTAAACTTCATGTTGACATGAATCCCAAACAAATAAATATTATAATGGACTGAGGGGCATTGATTGTTTTGAAAGTGAAAGTTAACTATGATTTATATATATATATATATATATATGTGTGTGTGTGTAATGTAACGAGGCAATTTTATGGCATCAAAGTATGCACAATCTATTGAAGGATTCGAATGGATGAAAGTACTCAGGATCAAATGGGAAAGATAAATACTTCTCTATGCAATATATTTGAATTAAAATTAAAAATGATTATCCTACTTTTTCTAAACATACAATCAGCGATCAATTTACTACCGGAATATGATATTGAGAAATATATCACATTTATTTTATATTTGTGAAAAAATGTAGTAAAATTTCAATTGTATGAGAATTATCTTAAAACAGTGATCGTCATTCCATAAAAGAACTCTACCCAACCCGACCGGACACGCAATTAGTTCAACCAAACATGACCCGAACCGGGTCGTGTCGGGTCGATTAAAGGAATCAATAATTATCGATTCCTTTTCTAGGCCAGACACGACCCAAATTCCAGTTATTGTGCCCGAACCTGACCCAATACTCGTCATCGGGTACGGCAAAGTCGGGTATCCGATGCGCATCACTGCCTTAAAACATGTATTGTTGAAATTTGAAGAAAAAGCATTTAAATTGATTGCAAAGTCTAAATCAGAAGCATCAAACTGCAAAAGTTATTTATGTAATGAGCTAGTGATTCAGGCTTAAATGACATAAAAAAAATTTTAAAAAATAGAAAAAAATGTACTTAAAATGTTTTGGAATGATGGTATGACTGCAGACTCGAAGAAGGTATCGCCCTTCAACGCCGCTTTCGAAAGTGCTTGGAATGATCATGTAACGACCAGGTTGAACAATCATATACTTGGTTTGTTCCCGAATTCTGCTGTATCTGCTCTTCGCTACGAGCTTATATTCACTTGAACTCGTGACTCGTTCATTCACGCGATTCTGTTCAATCTAAAAGATTCACGAAATTTAATGCAACCATATTATCTAAACTGCTGCTGGATGTTATCAACTATGTTTTTAGATGCTTAATTAATTACTACTAATTAACATAAAAATCAAACATTTTATAGCTAGTCGGATTACAGAATAAAGTAATTAAAATAAATAGAAGTTATTCGAAGGTGTTTAAATAAAACTAGCATGTCAAAAGCAACAATACAGGCCGATATATAAATTGACAACATGCTATTGAAATTAATTATCACACATTGTGCAAATTTACCACTATTTCAGATTGCACCCAATGCTAGCATACCGTTGAGGGCCGTAAGTCTACCCAGTGAATCATAATCTAATGAGATATATAAACGAGATGCACAAAACAATAGATCACGCACTAAGTAATTAATACAACGACGAACTTTGTAATCATATTACGCGGAGTCAATATATTACATCGACATTTTTGGTAAACAAAGAGAATGCTACACGGATGTGAAGGTGACACGTCGATGATACAAACTCGAAAGTCTAAAAAAACGAATTCATCTTTAATGTCACTATTATTTTGTGTAGCTATTAAATAAATGTTGAGTGCGATAAAATCATGTCAATATATTTACTGAGCAACCTGTCAGCACTAAAATCATTCAAGATTGTTAAAGGTGTGCGTGTAATGTCAAAGTTCGCAAAGAATTTAAAATCAACTTAAAAAATTGGGCTCGAAAATAAATTGCTTAGTTATTGACTGTTGTTTAACAAATAATGAAATCGAATTCCGTTTTTCTTAATTGAATGTAAATAATTTCCAAACAATTCAGTTACTCTAAACATTTAGATGCCTTAACGTTTCTAGTAAAATGGCTAAAATGAAACTATCAGTTGTATAAACTTGGAGTAATTTAAATTGTTAAAGATTATTAATAAAATGAATAAATTAATAAATATTAAGTTAGTAAACAAAAAGACTAAACGGATTTTTAACTGTAAACATACAGAAGCGTTGTAAGAATGTACCTACCTTAAACATGCAAAATCCTATAGAATTTAGAACGGATTGTCCTCTGTTATTAAAACTTTCTGGTTGTTGAAGGGAGATAATAACAGCATCTGGTCTTAAAATGTAGAGTGAATACTGTGGATTCTAAAATATTATAACTAAATTTTATTGTTACTTTAAAGTTACTTAAATCAAGTTTTGAACAAATGACAATGTTAGGAAACATGAATACAGAAGCTTTCCTGGTTTTCATCTCTAAATATAACATAACAGCCCATGGGATGTATCAACCCAATATTTTCAATTACTTGCCTGAAACTGGGAAAACAGATTAACAGAGAAGGTATCAAAGAATTCAATACCAAAGTGAATTCAAATTTGTTGCTTTGAACTACTGACCCGTTCAATTTTGGGTTAGTTTCCGCTTAGCATTAAGATGGCATATTGTGGGCGTACCAAACAGATTAGCGAAAGTTAATTTTGTACTTGCTGGATTGCGTGCACTTGCGATATTCGCCCATCTTCAGTTTGTACCAGAGCCATACGATACGCTCCCACTAATTAAGTCAATTGAAGATTGACAAGCAAATAAAAGTAGCGATATACGTTTTATATGCTTTTGGAAAAAAGATTGATCAGTCTACATTGATAAAAATGGCTGAAATCTGACTGTTTAGGCAAAATCGGAACATATATAGCGTTGACAATGAAAAAGGAGTACCATGGCAATATCGACGCCATCATTCGCGATAACATTCAAATTAGTAATGAATTTGATAATCACTGGGTAGAATTTGAAGATACAGCAAGCATGATATTGGAGGGAGCAGTGAAAATTTTTTAAACATACTTAAGGCATGGTATCGAAATATATTATTCTTAAATTTAAAGCTATGAACAAGCATAGACAGCACACTGTACCAACTGAGTTCATCACTTTGTCTTGAATACACAGCCATGTAGAGAAAGATTAGCCCCTGCAATCAATGCAGCAGATGACACAGCTAATGATTACTCGCAGGCTGAAACCATCTGTTTGTTAAACACCTTCTGTGAAACCTTCGAGGACACTTAGTATTTCGTTCACTAGAATTACTGCTTCAATGTCTACCAGAAGGCATAGGGGGATCCGTGTATCGTAACTTGCGATCAAAGCACCTGATCAAATAACAAGCTATCACCGTAAAATTAACATCCTGGAGCAACTATAGACAATATTTTTCAGGCACTACAGCGTTACGCGCTCTATGAAAAAGTTCTCGTTAGAGTCTGAGGAAATGATATAATGCTGAACATTACTGACATTAAGGATAACATTATTATAATTATTAACAATTGTAAGTACGCTAAAATCCACTTCCAAAATATTTCGTCCTCACAAAGACATTCGTGGAGAACCTAATATTTCTCTCCTAAATTCTGAATTATTAAATTAAACTGTTTTTACAATTACTAATACATTTTGCTATATATGCACGCGATGATATAAATTATTGCAAACGAAGGCTCACAACTCGCAACAGCAATAAAATCCTACGTTCGAGAATCACATATAATTGACCTTAAAGTGCCCATATTCTTTTAAAAGGCCAAACCATTATATTCATATTTTCAAACGATTTTCTCCAAACCTATTATGAAATTTGCAAACCGTGATGTTTGAGTGGAAATGCGTGAAAGTAATTTCTAAAATTTACAACACAGTGTGTTGTTGTACCTGAAGTACTTAAAAAGATAGACAATGTTTAAGTGGACATTTAAACTGCACTAAATTTCAGTGCTATATTTGCCATTTTGTTGCTTCGAATCTTAATCCTGATTGGAAACTCACTCTTCAAGTCATTTAAAAATCTCTGATACTCATTTTCAAAACAGCTTCTAATTTTTGTAATTACAGACTCCCTTTAACTTTTCAACAAAGAATTTTAGCATTGTTAGGTTAAAATTTAACACATTGCCAACTCTGATTTTTTTCATATTTTATATATTTTAGTGTTAGTGTTTTTATGATAACGGCTTAGGATATAGTTTCAGCTGAGAAAAAAGCGGTTATGATTTAGGATTGTAATAACTAAGAAAACAGTTCAGTGGCTTAAGATGTAATGGTTTTCTAGTATTGCTGTTTCTGAAATCTATATCAGAAATTAATTAATATAATTCTGTTTAGTTCTTGGTCGCTAACAAAACTAAAACTATCAAAGCTAGAAAGTGATTAAATCGGAAATGGCATTTACATCACTGTAAATGCAAATCCAAAGTTTTAATTATGAAAATCATCAAATCCATATGTTTGAGGGAATTTTGTATTTCGGAAAACGTAAACACTAGTGTAGATATTAAATTAATATGTCTATACTATGAAGGAACGCTTTGCCTTCTCTCAAATGAAATTGTACGAGGGCATTCATATATTGACCGCGAGATTCCTATCAATGTTTAATATTTTACAAAATTTGAATGTTTATTATTATTTACAGTATATTTATACACTTTTATTTAATCTATGGAGTTCAAGTGCAGATAAATCCTTCTTTCAAAAAGAAGAATATTTGAAAATGAATGAAAATTGCTTTTTCTAAATTTTTCTGATTTTCAAAAGAGTGTATATTACAAGCATAATGTGAAAAGTAAATTTGTGTTGACATGGAAATACACATACTTGCATAGATTTTGAAAGACGATTAGGACAGCCTCCATCAGTGTTTTTCTGCGAGCTCCAAACGTCATACTGGCGAACCTCGTTCAATTTAATCCCATCGGGGATGTGTATAATGGAGATTTGGCTAAATCGTTTCACCACTTCAGCTAAATTCAACCTAAATGATATATAAATGAATGGAGCAACGAAAAAGTTTATTAATATGCAAATTCCAAAGCAAATTTCATCTCATTCAGAAGCTAGTTTATGGTATAGTCCATGTATATATATGTATATATGTATATATATATATATATATATATATATATAATTTATTGCACAAATATAAAATCTACAAACTAACACGACAAAATGAAATAATTTGGAACAAGCTATCATTGATTCTATGTATCAATAATGAAAAGATTCAATATTAACAGAGAGCAAAGCTTTTGTTAAGTACAAAAACCAACCCATATTATCACTAAGATTAAAAACTTTCAATGGTATACCATTCCGAATTTAACTTGACACTAGTTTTCTTTATGAATGACTATTACTTTGTTACTATTAAGAAATATGCATAGAAAATTTAACAATAAAGCAATGGTATGAAAAATACGTACCACGTTATTCGCGAACAACTACTAAATATACAAATTTTCATTTTCAAAAACCGTGTATTATTAAAAGGTTTTGCACACATAAAAACTACAGCATTTATACAAATAATTCAAAAAATTTAATGCACAAAGCCTATCAATTAAAAATGGAAGTTCCGTAAACAACTCACATGGATTGCATACAGTGTTGGAACCGTGCCGTGCCATGGCCATTTTTTACACTGCCTCCTTTCTTTTCGTGCCGTGCTCGTACCGGTAAATTAAAGCACGTGTCCAACATTGATTGCATATTGACCTCGTGTGTGGGTAGAGTTGGAATAGACTAATTATTTGTGGTTCGGTTGGCTTAACCCATTCCTGCTTAGGCCACCGTTAGAATACGTGATTGGTGCAAGAAACGATGCAAAATCACGTCACATCGCTAATTATCTTGGTTAGGCGTGCGATTTTACCAAAATGTTACAGATCACGCGTGACCAATCACATAGTCCAACCGTAGCCTTAAACGTAGAATTTCCTGCATCATATATTTAGAACACTGCTTCACAATAATCTGATAAATATTGTGTTAATAAATATCATAGCACATATTTCCGTCGTTTTGCATTGTGGTGTTCATTACAATTCAAAGATCCAATACTACACAGCATTCAATTTTATAGTGTGATGATGTTAAAATGCAGTAAAAGGTTATGTATTTACTGCATAATTTATAAATAAATTCTAAAATTTACATCTACAACACATTCAGTTGTTTATGACTAACTACATGTAACATACTTGACAAATATTTTCCTTAAGATTACATTGTACAACAAATTTTAACTTTGTAAGATATTCATGTAAGCGAATAGTTGTTTCATACTAATTCGACTATGGTGATTTCAAATCTGAAGTTCGTTTTTGACCAGCCCCCTCCAGTTTTTTGAAAATTTGAGGCTGGTAACTAAGGAATGTAGAATCAACAGATACGTATACAAATAGTTGTTTTGTAGTGATTTGAATATTGTGATTTCAAATCTAAAATCCGTTTTTGCCCATTCAATCCTTAAAAGTTTAGTTTGCTATTGCATCCTACATTCAAACCTTAAAAGTTTAGTATGCTACGGAATCCTACATTCAATCCTTAAAAGTTTAGTTTGCTATTGAATGCTACATTCAATACTTAATCTGATTATTAGAAATTTCTCTATCAAATAATTTTTTAAATACTTTTCTTTTACTAAAAGTACAGAACGAGGTATTCAAAGGAATTACAGAAAAAGATGAAGCTACTTTCTACCTAAAAAAAGTTGTCAAAAACTAGCTTGCATCAATTATTTGCAAAACAAAGCAAAGTAGAAGCTGAAGAAGCTTTATTTGTGCTCTTCAAAAATCTAAAACCAATTGAACATACTGAAAAACATGATGTCTCTACTTCTTGTGAAAAATCAACTACAGAACCAGACACAAAAGAAAACAGTAGTCTTGATAGTAATATAATGCAATGCAATGATTTATCACCAAGCTTTCATCAAAAACATACTAAAGCTTTACATGATAACACTAATGTATTAATTATTGGCAATCCTCTTCTCAAGCATGCAAAATCACACAACTTTTTGAAAAAACAAGACAACATCTAAACACTCATATTCGGGAAAAACACACTACACCTATCGAATTTAATTATGCAATATCCCAAAAAGAAAATAAACGAAATTGTAATAAATACGGGTCTAATAGATGCTTTAAATGCCAAAAATGAAAAAATCATCTTGAAATTTAAAGATGATCTCTCACAATTGATCAAATGCATTAACGAAAAATTTGAACCAACAAATGGAAATTACCCCAGTTATTGAGGGGACAAAATGTTTCTAAATAACATTATTAAACGATTTAACCAAATTATTTATACCCTATGTCAAAAAGATCAAAATATTGAAATAATAAATCTATTTGACTACTTCCTACAAGAAGGAAAGGTAATAGATACTAAATATTTCGCAACAGATGATATCCACCCATCAGGAGCTGGACTATCACTCATCATCAGAAGGATCAAAGCTTACTTTGGCCACTACACTAAAAAATATTTCTATAATCAAAAATACGTCAGACAAAATAGTTCATCTCTCAAGCTACTCAATATAGTTTAAAACCTGAAGTGAATTACTCAAAGTTTGATGATAAATTAAAAGTCCTATTAAAAAGTTTACTTCAAAGACTACATGTATGTTAATGAATCACACAAAACCACAAATCATAATAAAAAAATTCATTTGAAACATGCACATAATTTAAAGTTTTACATAAGGTACACCTAATTCTTATCAAAATTATTTATATTTTTTAATATACGGAACAAGTGTTGTATCTGTATTAATTATTTTATACATGATTCCCAATCAACAGGAAAAGTGATTAAGGTGCAATTTAAATTTTTATACTCATTTGTTAAAGTATTCCTAAACATAATAATAATATCAATTGTACTACTAACATTAGTATTAATTGCAGGAGATATAGAATATAATCCAGGCCCTAAAGTATGTGACAGTAATGAGTTAGAAAAGATTAAATGCTTTAAAAACCATTTAAAATAGCCTATTTAAACATAAGAAGCGCTGCAGCTAATAGAAATCACATAAAAGAGATTGAAAAGAATCCATTGAAACATCAAAAATATATCAACACGAAAATCACTAGAAATGTTTAGCATAAGACTTTCGTTTGTATGACAGTAGTAAGGTAACGGACAGAGGAGACTACTTTGGGACACCCTGAAGTTCTCGTAACACCTATGACTATTTGCCATGTGAAAATGGACTGATTCTATTGTACGCCACCTAGTGACGAAATATTTTTACGAAATTAAATTGAGCAAATAAATTTTTTGACGAAGTTTTTATTTTTCAACCGGTTCTATGTACAAAGTTTAATTCATTTTCAGGAATCAATACATTACATAAAAAACATTGTTGAATTACTTGACAGCAATGATATATATGTATTCACAGAAACTTGGCAAAGTGCTGATACTGAGCTCTTTAATTTCACTCAAAATAGTCACATAAGTTTCTACAAAAATAGATAAACTAGAGGTGGTGGAATAATGATTCTAATTCCTAAATTTCTAAAGCCAAAAAGACTTAAATATTTAGAAGAAACCCACGAAAAATTTGAAAGTTTATGGATACAATTAGGAAAATACAAAGATTCTAAGTTATCATCAGGACTATTAAATGTATACTATTCACTCAAGAAACAGTATAGCAAAGAATTTATTAACTATAAAGTATTCAAAATTCAAAATGCAAAATATAATTACAAATGAAGAAAATTATTGTAATTAATTAACAGATGATATAATTATTATATTATAATAACAATTTTAAAATTAGTGTTATTAATTTTCTCAAAAAATATTTTTTACTTTTGCATCCCATAATCTTCCTGTTGGCTGCAAGTGGTGGAATAATGATTCTAATTCCTAAATTTCTAAAGCCAAAAAGACTTAAATATTTAGAAGAAACCCACGAAAAATTTGAAAGTTTATGGATACAATTAGGAAAATACAAAGATTCTAAGTTATCATCAGGACTATTAAATGTATACTATTCACTCAAGAAACAGTATAGCAAAGAATTTATTAACTATAAAGTATTCAAAATTCAAAATGCAATCAAACTAGGTAAGAACATTGTCTATCAACTCCTGAATCCCCTCATATTGATAATCTATGTGAATTAACTAAATTAAACGTAGTAAATAAAAAAATACCAAACAGAGATATAACATTAATTGATTATTTTTTGACGAATTTAGATCCTACAAAGTACTCAACATTTGTTTTCAACTCCTTTTCCGACCATAATTTATGTATATACATTTTCGATAAAATAGATTATATTTAAAAAAGGAAAAGAATATATTCCCGGAGCTTCAAAACTTTCAATAAGGTCACTTTTAATGAAATGTTACTACATGGTTCCTGGAATTACATCTACACAATGAACGATTGCAATGACAATGTTAAATTAGCAAAATACATGAAGATTTCACGTAGATGTAAAATCAAAGTAGATAATTTACTTAGCAATGATTGAAATTTTGAGGTCAAATTCATTCAATTGTAACTATTATTTTACATAATATAACTCTTGTAAAATAGAATACTTTGTGAATTTTTGCAAACATCAATTATTAATATATAGTTGGCTGCAAAAAAAATGAGACTGAACACCTATTTTTTCAGGCTTTGTGGAAACGTATTGAGACGTTTTAGAGGAAAACTATAAAAATAAAAGACAGCGAGAATTTTGTGAACTTTAAAATGGTCAAACGAAAAAGTTAATTAATTAAACTGCTACTTCGTAATTATTTGAAAACACTTACCAAATTGTTTTGCTTTGCAAAGTTTCTACTTGATTTCTTCGGAATGGAAACGTTGGAACAGCTTGTGAAAACGCCTTTGCGACATCGCAAATTTCTCGATCAACTTATTTTCGAAAGCTGAAAAAAATTCGACAAGGAGAATCTCTCAAAAGAAGAAAAGGAAGTGGACGCCCTCGAAAAATTATTGGAAAATTCATTCAGAAAACAGTCGCAATTGCTCTCAAAAATCCCTATATTTCTGGGAAAAAAATTGCAAACCGACTTCAAACTGAAGCCGACATCTCTGTGCATGAAACCACAGTTCAGAGAACACTGAAAAAAAGTGGAGTTACAAAAATTGGCAGAAAAAATCGACTTCTGATTACAAAAGAACATCAAGAAAAAAGATTAAATTTCGTGAAAGATTGGAAAGACTACACTTTTGAAGATGTTTGGATAACTGATGAGTGCGTATTTCAACTACAAAGAAACAAAGTACAAGTGTGGTCGTCAAAGAAATGTCCAAAACCAACAAAAGCGGTTCCAAAGTTCGACCAAAAAATTATGGTTTGGGGAGCACTTTCCTATCGTGGGTTTTATTTGAAAATTTTAGACGGAAAAGCCACAATCGACAGTAAAAGATATTGCCAAATTATAGCTGAATTTATGCCTTATGCTGATGCTTTATATGATGATGGATGGATACTCCAACAGGACGGAGCAACCCCGCACACGTCAGCAAAGACAAAAAATTGGTTTTCTGAAAATAATATCCAGTTTTTGCAATGGCCACCAAGTTCTGCTGATCTTTCTCCAATCGAAAACGTGTGGCAGATATTGAAAAATGACGTTGAGAAGAAAAATCCGAAAAATATATCCGATTTAAAAGAAAAAATCCAAGAAAGTCAACACATTTTGACATCTGAAATGAAGTCCAATTTAATGAAATCAGTTTCAGTTCGTTTGAATGAAGTTATTTCTACAGGAGGAAAACAAATTAGACTTTGATGCTTTTTACTTATAGTCCTTTAATGTATCTTTAAAATCTTACCATTCTTGAGTTGTTACGTTCAGTAGTTCAAAAGTAATATGCCTTTTTTCTAGTCTCATTTTTTTGTGCAGCCAACTATATTCTTGTATATTATTGAGAATGATTTAGAAACGAACACTCACGGACGATTGAAAATCCAAAGTGCTTAATTCAATAATATATAAATTTTAGCAAAACTTCCTCAGATTCTGAAAATATTTAGATTTTAGCCAATTTAATCAACCCACTATTTGCTGTATTGTATTTCAATTGAGCTGCTATAGACTCTTTGTGTTATGACACTATCATTTAATGTATATGACTAATTTTATTCAGATAGTCACAAGAGTAGTGCGGTTCTAGAAACAATAGTAACAAAATAAAAAAAACCCCATTCTAAAATTGATTATTAAAAAATTTTTTACCATATGTTTATTTATGTATGCACCCTAAATAACTTTAAGCGGAACTTTCTTTCTAAGAGAATTGTAAAAAATTCCAAACATTTGCTAGATAATTTATTGATCGAGTTCATTAGCCATAATGGTATAACTGCATCCTCAATAATTTCGAATCCTGTTTTTTCATGAAAATTGGCAACACAAAGAAAATTCATTTATGACATCTAGATTTTAGAGAATAATAAGTTTGCTTTCCACTTATGACGATTTATTATAATATTTATTATTTTTTGACTTCCTTCTAGTTTTTTGCAAAAATAATCTTCTAGACTGAAGCCGAAAACCCCATCTGTTTAAAATTCTTAAAAATTTTCAATTTAAGCGCAATTTTTAATATATTTTTTTCATTGCATATTCTTATAAATTTACTAAATACATATAAATATACAATTTCAATTGAATTTAAATTTTAATTATAAATTCCATTTAAGTCATTAATTAGCAATGGGGCATAAGAAAATTGGTGTAAAATTCCCCGCTGAATTTTTTGCTTCCATCAAAATAAAAATTATAAATTTATGCATATTGTATATAACTGATATATATATATATATATATATATATATAACCAGAGGAATAGATGTTATTTACCGCAAAATGGGCTTTTTGGCAGCTACTCTTCCTACAATAATATGTTTTTGAAGAGTTCTTGAAACTTTTATTGTGTTCATTATTTTTTAGTCATGTTGCAAGGCATTCAGTTCGTTTCTAAGATGAACAGCAGTCTTTTCACGGTGCCACAATCTTTGAATTCGCAAAAAATTATCATCACTGGTCGAGATTTTTGGTTTCCAGCCCCTCCTAGAATAAATTCCTGGGAGTTAGTGATATAGTGCAGGTTTATCAGTCTTAATTAATTTACTTCTACTGTAAAAATTATTTTTGATAAATAATTAGCATGTTTTACGAATGTCTGAGGAAAAATATCTTAATTATTTTGATTGCAATTGGTCTTATAAGATGTTTGATGGCTTGTCTGATGGCGTGTTTGACGGGGTGATACACTGTCAAATATTCTTCAATCATTTTGTTTGCCAAATATTGGTCATGCAAATTTGATAATATATTGCCCACTTTAGACCAAATGCAGGAGTAAGTATTACATAATGACATCATATTGATGTTAATGTAATTGATCTTGCACTACTGGGCATAAATATTGTTATTCTGCATTAGTTTTTACTCTTTGAAAACCAAAATTAATTTTATACACAAGATGGCATACAAAGAGTAGATAATTTAGACAGTATAACACATTCCACCAATGCAATTCAAAACTAGGAGTTTCTTCGAAAATATTTTGCACTTTAGCTTCACTTTGGATGCATTATGGCCTTACAACACTGTATACTTCTCAGAAAATTTCTTAAAATTCCAAATAAATGATATTCTAGAAATGGAATATATTTCATATTCTAAACAACATTTAAATAGATCCTCTTAGAAGAGTATCAATGTACAATATATGCACAAAATTGTATAAATGTTTTCCTTATTTCAATGCATTGGTAAGATAGTTGGCTTCGAGTTAAGTAAAAAATATAGCCAGGTTTTCAGAAATATATATACAGTATATATATGTAATGTACAGGAATTAAAACGACATACATATATATATATATATATATTAGAGGTGTGCTGCCCTAGTATAAAAGAAATGCTACATAAATGCATTTTAAAATTGAATCAACTATTTGACGCGTTTCGATTTTTTATTGATCATCGTCAGAAATATTTTCCCAAAAATTTTTTTACAAAACTATAAACTACAATTTATAATTAACTAAAATTTTCTATATGATAAGATTTAAAATAGATGTAATCTTTGAAATATATTCATTTGCTTGTTTAGTATGTTTGTTGGTTCGTACTTATTTCTTTAAGAATAATCCTTCACCTATTTTTGTATTGTTAGTTTTTATAATGTTAAATTGTCTTTTTTAATTTCATGATGGTGTTGAAATATTTCAGTATTTAATGTCCATTAATATGCTCTTTTATGCGCTTCCCGAAATGGCGGCTTATTTCTCCAATGTACAATTTGTTACAATTGTCACATTGATATTTATAAACTATTGAAGAAACTAAGTCTTCGGGAATGCTGTCTTTGTTCTTAAAAAGATGTTCAGTTTTCAACGTACTAAAAATTGGAATAAGTCTTGATCTTATAAGCTTTTTATTGATATTTATTAAGTTCTTTGACAATTTCTTGATGTTGTTTTCTATATATGGAAGTTTCCAATATATATTTTGCTTCTTTTGATCTTGCAATGATTGAGTTATTACTTTGTTTCATTATCTTGTTGTAAAATTTGTTTAGTGATAATTTTCTTAAGTATTTTATGCGGATAACCATTGTTTTCAAAAACTGTGTAAAATGTGTCAAGTGCTGATGTTAGAACTTTTTAATCAGATGATATTGCATAAATTCTTTTACAAATTGCTTTGACGCTGTTGATTTTATACTTCTTGTCACAATAAGATGTAAATGGTATGTATAAGACAGTATTGGTGATTTTGAAGTGATAACTTGAAGAAAAAGTTGTATGATGATTTGAAATGTGAGTTTTTAGATATCATATTTTATTGTTCATTAGATTTTATTTCAGACATTTGATTGTTTAAATAAAAAAAAATCATGATTAATAAAATTTCTTTCAAGAATATCCTTTGCAAATTGTGCCATGGTTGGGCCTAAGGGAGATCCCATAGACATACCATCAATTTGATAATAACTGGAGCCATTAAAAAGAAAAGAATTTTCTAAGCATGCCATTTTCAAAAGTTCTTTTAAAGTATTCTATTCTTGAGGAATAATTGATATTAAATGTTCTATAGTCTTCTTAACAGGTATGTTAGTATATACAGGCTGTTTCACCTAGAGTAATTTTTGCTTGTGCTATCCCATTGCCTTATAAAATGGCTTTATCTACATTTGGACGTTTAGTAATAACGTTTCTTACTGACTTCTGGGGAATAAATAGCTGTGATGTATTGTAACACTTTTTTCTGTGAAAAAAATTCCACGCGAATATACTGTTTCACGTTATTATGTATCCAAATAAAAAGTCATCATTTTAAGAGTCTGAGTGCAATTTAGATATTGCTAATGATTTATATAGTTTCCTTTGCGTTGTAGAACTGACACTAGCCGATTATCCATTCAGCTGGTTAAGGCAGCAATTGTAGCCTGGCTAATTGTAGTTGTTACTTCCAAAATAAATAGTGTTCCACAAAGTGTTTCTAACCTGAAACTACCTTCCTCTTCGATAAATCTCTCATTTTAACAGACTCCAGTAATTTTCAATAGGGTTAAGATCAGGTGATGCAGCAGGCCAATCCTGAATGTTCTCATTTGTAAAGATATTATCATTCAAGAAATCTTTTGAATACTTTGAGTCATATGAGGGGACATTGTCTTGCATGAAAACAAACGATTGCTTGTTTTCTTCAGAAAGATTTTGATACCATGGAAGAAATATTGAGATAAAAAACTGCAGTATACGTGCGAATTGATTTTTACACCCTCTGGGATATGAAAGGGACCTAATACTTGCGAACCATTATTCTTTTCAACATTGTTGGCGTGATAAACGTACTGGAGCTTGCTGTCCATCTAGCAACCAACCTCTAGAAAATCCATTCGGGCCGTCCAAAGTTATTCTGCATTCATCAGTAAAAAATACGTGTGAAAAATCTTGCTTCAAATAACTAGTTGCCCATGCAATATGATTCTTCCAATGCTTGTCGGTCATTGGCGGTTGCTTTCGGTGACATTTACATTTAGCTATATTTTGAAAATCTGTCGCAATTTTAATGTGAGACTTATTTTGTGTAAATTTAAAATTTTTGTTAATTTTTTGAGGTGTTCTTACTTTGCATCTCAATAACTAGCAATAATTTATTAAATATTTTAGTTAATTATATGTATATATATATATATATATATATATGTGTGTGTGTGTATAAGTGTTACAGTAATATTGTGTAGTTAGGAATTTCATCAAATCTCTAAGATTTCAGTGAATTTTTGAAATTCTATTTCAGTAAATTTGGGGGCTTGGAGTTGGGCATACGTTAGAATTATTATTTTCCTGTAAATACATGAAATCTCTAATATTTCAGAGTTTTTATGAATATATATATATATATATATACATATATATAGATGTGTATATATATAAATTTTATACAGTCTCTTCACTTTGTGTTTGCTGAACACAAAAGCTAATTTTTTACTACTTTAAATACTTCTGTAATTTTACAATTCATTTTATACTCGAGAAGGTTAGTTTTTTCATCTCAGCTAGCAAACACCTGAAGCATTCTTTTCATGTTTACAGTGATTAAACCATTTTTACTTGTTTTTGTAGTTATAAAACAAACTGATCAGTACAATTGAAAATCCTTTGATAATCTATTTCATTTTTTTATGAAACATTTAAAATATTTTTTAAAAATAATTTAAAGGAAAATCCTTTGTACTTTTTTAAAATTTGTTTATTAGGGATTATATTGAATGATTGTTTCAAAACATTCTTCCAGGAAAAGTGTTTTTAACTGGTTGGGGTAAATTGCCCTTCCCAATCATAAATAGTGGAAAAAGCATTCATCAATTTATTCCTAGTTTTAATGTTTATTTTTAAAATTTTTTAAATTTATCCCTAGTTTTAATGTTCATTTTACAAATTTTGTAAAATTTATTGTCAACAAAATGCTTTTGAAAAAAAGGATTCAACTCAAAACATTGTGAAAATGCGTAAACCTAAATTTGATGAGAACAAAATTTATATTATAAAAGAATCAAATATGTACAAAAAGGGGTGGGGGTAAATTGCCCTTCCCATTCATAAATAGTGGAAAAAGCATTCATCAATTTATTCCTAGTTTTAATGTATAAATTTCCACCACATCAGCAAATAATTTGCTGTCTACACATTTCAGCAAATAAGAAATCAATGTAAATTTTTAGCGAATCAAATCATCGGAATATTAATAAATTAATGAGAACACGAATGAATATCACAAAAGCATGCAAAACGTATCAAAAGTAACGTTTTTAGAAGATCAGCCATTTTACATGTTGGTTTTCACTTCTACTGAATGCACATTGGCAATCATTTTAAATATCGTAGTTGTTTTCTTATACTTTTATCGCAAAGAGCTGAAATATTCGTCATCGCATACTATTTTGGCAAGTCTAGCTTTTACTGATTTCTCAACGTGTGTTTTGCTAATGTTTAAGACGGTTTTCCAAGAGTTTATAATTCCACCAAATGATATTTGGGGCGAGCTTTACTGTCGTGTTATTTACAGTGCATATTTAATGTGGGCATTCATTTTTTCCTCTTGGTTTCATATCATTCTTATTACAATGGACAGGTATGTATCTGAAATTATTCTTTAGCTTCATTTTAATTCTTTTAAAAGAATATTTCATGTGTAGAAAATCTTGCTTTTGTAATGGGAAAATTAGGTGATTTTTTATAAACTGGGAATGTGTTAATTGGTTATTAATTGTTTTCTTAGAGTATTAGTTATTTAATTATTATTATTATTATTATTATTATTATTATTATTATTATTATTATTATTATTATTATTATTATTATTATTATATGTGTAAACTATCTAGGTGAATTCATAGCCATGGTGTTATCTTTCGACGATTTCTTCTCCCACAAATTAAAAAAGATGGCATGTGGAATAAAATATTTGTACCATTTGCGCCATGTAGGAAAATCATCGCATGTAGAACTAATTCATTCATTTGTCTTAAGTCAATTTAATTACTGTGCATTTCTTTTTCAAAATCTCACATCCCAAAAACGTTCATCATTAGCAAAAATGTTTAACTGGGCATTTAGAACAGTTAATTATATTGAAAAACATTAATCCATAACGCAATTAAGATCATAATATAATTCTTTGGCCCCAAGNATTTGTACCATTTGCGCCATGTAGGAAAATCATCGCATGTAGAACTAATTCATTCATTTGTCTTAAGTCAATTTAATTACTGTGCATTTCTTTTTCAAAATCTCACATCGCAAAAACGTTCATCATTAGCAAAAATGTTTAACTGGGGATTTAGAACACTTAATTATATTGAAAAACATGAATCCATAACACAATTAAGATCATCATATAATATTTTGGCCCCGAGTTACTTTATTCAGTATCAATCTTTATGTATGATTCACAAATTTATTCATGAATTAAGTTCATTAAGTTTTCTTAATTATTACATCAAAATCAATAAAAGAATTAAAACACTTTTTAGCATCAATAATCGTCAAGATTCATTTTCTTTGAATCCCTTGGAATGAATTAAGTATTGATATAAAATGTGAGAAAAAAAACTATAAACACTTCAAGAAAAAAATAAAACGATTTATATTAAGTAGGCAAACATTATTGGGCATAGATAATAAACTCAACGCATGGTCAAATTACTTTTAAAACTGCCCTTTAATTAATATTGCATAT
>CABFPE010000301.1:185955-196467 GCA_900660155.1 Hofstenia miamia
GAGATGGTGTATGATGACCTGTTGTCTGCAGTATCTTAACTTAAGTGTCCCAAAGCTGTGAAATGCTTCTCAACTCACTGGAAGAATGAACCATCAGTGCTGGATGTTCCTCGCTCCAACATAGTTGCCGAGAGAGGTGTCAAGATAATGGAGGAGGTCCGTTCTACATGCAAAACAGACAAATACTTGAACAGCAAATTTATAAACACTAACAAACAAATCTGAAAGACTGTATCAGAGTGTATCACTGTAAAAAAACATTACCAGTGTTATATTTACTCACTTTACAATTCTCCAGATGTATTTTGTATTAAAACTGAAATGTTACAATAAATCATGTTAGAACCACTAGATGTTTTAATAAGAAATATAAAACTGTCTCAGGTGCGGGAGGTTTTTTGAAGGTTCGGCAAAACCAAAGTCATTTTTGTGAGTTTTAGGTAAAAGTTCATCATTTCTAACCCCAGGCTAGTAAATCTGAAAATGGTCATAACCCTAATGAACACACCTTAACATGAGCTCATCAAAAGCCCGGCTACTAAAATATATTCAGTCTACATGAAATTCGAGAGAGCTTGGAGCAGCTACGAATAGACAACCTGAAGCAAACGAAAATTTCTGATTTTTTATCAAAGGCTTAACGACCGTGCTTTAATGCTGTACTCTTATTTATTATCCAGCTTTTTCTGTTATTTCATGCTTGTCTTGTGTTATCTTTTGTTTTATTCACAACACTGTAACCATTTTTACATTACTGTACTGTTCTAATATATTCCGTTCTCATATATTCAATTAGAAAACATGCAAAGCAAGGGAATTTTCATCAGAAACCTATATTGTCCATATGGCATAAGGTTGACGTAACAGGACCTTTCTGAGGCACACATATGCACACCTCGATTTCCCGCCAACCTCGCTTATCGCCAGCCTTATTGACTGTCCCCAGGGTGGCGCAAAATCGAGGTTTGAACTGTACTTATTTTTTTCAGCCCATCTCAAGAAAGCTAAACGAAATAAATGACTGTTCCACATCCTCATCTAACGAATTTCAATAGGAATTGTCGGTTTTTACGATTACTGAATATATCCCAGAAGCAATTTCTCTAGGAAAAAATATACTAAATCAATATAAATAAATCAACAACCGCATTCATTTTTACAAGCAAAAATATTGCATCAATGTCAAACCTATCTAGTACAAAAAAGTCGAAGTGGTTTGTCTCTTCAAAATTACAAACTGCATTCTGAAACAAATCAATAAAAGTTCTAGAATCCTCTTATACAGATTTCAATGATCATGGCCCTCCGAATTTACTTGGTTGGTGGATATACCAGCATTAAAGGAAGGATTTTGTCGCATTTGTTTGCTTTTTGGCGACTAATGATTTATCACTCAAAACTAAAGCAAAGGCAGGGAAAAGATGGTAAACTTCCGCGAAATATCATCAAAGAAAACTTGAACCCCAACCTTTATTTACATCTATTGAAAATCATATCTTTCGTCGTGCTGACTACCAGCAATCTGCAAAGCTAAATAAAAGCAGCTTCAAAATAAAATCACATGACAAATGTAGAATGGAATAATTTTAATTGTTGTTGAATAAAAAAATTATATGAACTTTACAACTCCGAAATGAAGATTTTTAATATAGTGGTAGAGGAAGTGAAAGAGACATGCTAATTCAGAGATGAATTCAATAAGCCTTCGCGTGGTTGAATCGTCATTGTCCATTTGAGATGAGTTCATTCAATTGTGCTATTTGATAGCTACAATGGGCAAAGGAATATCTAACGAAATTATTAATTTTGTCTAAAGAATAATCATCCTCTTGAAAACATACGTAGGGAAGCATATGACGGAGCAGCTTCTATGTCCAGAGTGGTAAATGGCATTCAAGAATCAGTAAAAAGGCTGGCGCAAATTTAGGCTTTACAGTCACTGGTATTCACACAACTTAAATTTTACTATTGGATCGTCTTCCCAACTTCCAGAAATAAGATATGTTATACGAGTTATCAATGAAGCATTTAAGGTTTTTCATTTCTCTTTATTTGGTACTATGAAAGCACAAGGCTTCCACTCAAACAGAATATCATGTTTGATTTTATGAACGTCCCAGAAATTGTGCGATCTCTAGCATCGAAACTACAAAAACGTGGATTAGATGTTGTTGTAGCAGATGCCCTCATTGCATCTTCGTTAGAAATTTTTCAAAAACCAAGATTTGAATGACATTTACAACTGTTTTACAACTTTTGAATTACCTAAATGAAGTTAATGATTAGTGGGACTTTAGCGAAGCATTTGATGAAGTATCACATTCATCATTATACTTAAATTTTTTTATGATATTTCTAGAATATTAATTACCATTAATTACATCATATTTATTAGAAAGATTCCAATGTGCCAACATAGGTGATGTTACATCAACTGTCTTACCTTTGTCAATTTTATCGTGAAATTCCCCAACGTTCTTTTTTAGGACCACTTTTATTTCTTTGCTGATGACTTTAAATTACTTCGCGCAATGATTTATCCGCCGCTTGGGACATAAAGCACAACATGTCATTTAATTTAGAAAAATCTACTTTAATACCATTTATGGCAGTTAAGTGTCATACAGAGGAAAAACGTTTTATTCTACAAGTGAGGTTAGTGATCTTGGCGTTTTGATTACATCTAAATTGTCATCGTTTCAGCATATTGATAAACACTGTAAATCGTGAAGGTATTTTCTTTTATCAGAAGATCCCTTCAATATAGCACATCATCAAATTGTAAGTTAGTTATATAAATCAATGATTCTTTCTACTTTAATTTACGTTTCACAGACATGGTATGCAAATTTAACCGATGTGCTTAAACTCGGTTGCAATGATGGTATATGCTCGAATATCTTTGGAATATATCTTACAAATATAAAAAAAGAAATACTGTCAAATATTGGAAATTTCTAGATGTGGTCCTATGATGAACCTCTTCTCATCCCTTCAAAATGAACGCAAAACATGGAAACACAATAGTCAACTACAACTCTTGATTGCTCAGAAACACTAATTGAGTCGCTCCAATTTGCAGCATGCGGATATTTATCCAAATATAAAGACCCCCCTGACAGGTGGAGCTGCATTACCAATCTGAAGTAAAAAATCTCTTTCTGTGTTAAGACAGGTGACTTATTAACGACTAACTAGGTTATGCCTAAAAACAAAGAGATAGATTTCGATAACGTCATTAAGCATTTTTCACGACTACAACCCCACGAGAATGTTTCAAGAAGTGCAATAAATGCTCTTTGCTATATCTGTGTGCAATACTTTTGAATTATTACATTTGGGTATTTTGAAGCTTTCGTGTGAAATGTCTATATCCCCCAACAAAAAACTGGTATGCGCCCCAGATTTCACTTGAAATGAGTAGTGAACAATGATTTTACTTCGACATTGAAAATCAAGTCTTAAATTTCAATATGTATATAAAGAAAACAATGTCATGAATCAATAAATAATAAAAGATAATTATGAACAAGGGTGATGCAAATACCTCATTCATCGTTACATTTAAAAAAGAAACTAACCTGAGCGGAGCATAAGGATCCATAATTTTGAAGAGTGCGCCAGAATTGGTGATAACTTGCAGATCTGGTTGGGAAACGCCTTTAATTCTCACAGCTAAAATTCGATAGTAAATATTGGTTTTATATGGGTTTTCAGAGATCAAAGATGCTTCACTATTGGGCTAAAATGATAGTCTATTAAATAAGGACAGAAGAGAAAAGGTAAGAGTCTGACCTTTACATAACGATATTCAAATTTTATAAAGCAAAATAAATAATAAATTGATGGTTATTTTTACACAAGTCTGAAACAATTCGGTTGCCAAAATTATAATTCAGCTGGTAGTTTACTGACAATACTAGTAAATCATATAAAATAGCATATTTGATTAAAAAGTTGGTTTTTCGGACTAATTAAAACATTGAATGATGACAAAATAGCTGGTTCCTACTATAATTAAAAAATAAACCAATGCACACTCGAACCTCCTAAAGTTAACATCTCTAAAGTTGTTTTAATGAAAAAAGCAATGAAGTTTGTGAGCGATTTCGAGTGAAGCTTATGCTGTAGACCCTTAGTTAGTAGCTGTTGGCTTACAGATACTGTAACTGGTATCAGGGCCGTGGCTAAGGGGGCATGGCCCTCCCTTTTGGGTCACTTAGCGCCCTCCCACCATCCTCGATACAAAACTCTAAAGTATTAATTCTGATATTGTGTAACTAAGTTAGAGTGAATATATTTTAGTTAAAATATATCATATACTAATTTCATTCTATTAAAAAAACTCTACAAAATGGGAAATTATATATTATGAGTAAAACTGATTAAATTATTGAACGTTGAGGTGCCATAGCCTCTTTAACTTGCAAATGCAAGCACGGGCTTGTCTGGTATGCTGGCTAACTACTCGCCAGATGATGTTAACAATGCTCACTGCATTGAATAAATTGTTTGCACTTTTTTTTGAAATTATCTTAAATTATTAAACGTTTGGAATATGAAATAGGGACCCTCGCTACATGTTATTTATAACTCTAATGTTTTTATATCCTACAGGGGCCAAGTCCTTTTTGAGCCCCCATCAACTTCTCAACATCCCTGATGTTGACATCCTAATTCTATTGCACCTCCCTGAAGTTAATTTATTTGTTAGGTCCCTGAACTTAACTATGGAGAGGTTCGACTGTATACTAAAAATGAATATATATACTATAGTGAAAATTGCATTCCTTCTTTTATACAATCAAAAATAATCACATGACCTGCATTATGATGAAAGATCAGTCATATTTTAACAAAGATTAAGAGTTCACAAATCGGTGTTTGCTGAAATCCACATTAAAAATAGAAAATATGAAGCAAAATCAAATTATTTTATGAGGAAACAGGAACTACACTAGAGCGCTTGCTGACTTCGCAATGTCAATGGCTGTGACAGCTCCAAATATATTACAAAAAATAGAAAACCTGCCCTAAATTGTCAACATTTGTTAATTAAAATGTAAGCCAGCACCTAACAAAGATGCCACTAAATTAGTTGATTGTAGGATCATAAATAGATCGAGATTATATTGCTTCCAGTCCTTCTTAGTATCATTAGACTTGGTCAAAAACCTATGAAACATTTTTGATTTCATATGGTCTATTTCGGCCAAAATTGGTAAACATAAGTAATAATATTCTAAAACACATAGTCGTAGTTTCCTCGTCTATGGCCCCAGTAAGATGAAATATTTAAATTGGACCCAGTAAATTGCATCAGATTGGATGGACCAGCAGAATCACTGTCTATTGTACCAAGACAGAAACACAACTTGAATTTAAATTGATGATCACAAGCAAGGGCGCCGCGAGAAACTTCTTAAAGGAGGGGCAAAAAATTTTTTGCATGTGTTTTTGTAGAAAAAATATTTCATTTCTTTTTGAAGAAATTTAATCATTTAATTGAAAGAGAACAAGGAGATGAGATCTTATTTTCCAAGCAGTTGATTATCCGAAGTAATGTGCTATATATATGTATATATTAACATATTATCACCTGACTAAATTAAGCAAATTACCAAGCATCTAATCTAATTCCTCTTTCCTTTCATATTGCATGTTTACTGCAGAAAAACTAATTGAAATGATTGCGGGGAAATAAAGGGAAGTGTTCGAATTCAGCCTGAAATTTTATTGTCTGGGCCAAAGACATTCAAAACATTGTTTGTCGTCAGCGTGTCAAGCTTCTTGAAAATGTGAGCTTTGGGGAGGGTAGTGGTTATAAATTTACTCTACCTCCAATTCTTCGATCAAAAGCTTTAATTGTAAAAATATTATGCAAATTTAAATAGGATTTTTAGGCAAAGCGTCTAAAAATTATTTTTTCTTTAAAGCTAAAGAAGAAATTTACAAATTTTCATATGTAAAAATCTATTTATACAGTTTTAGGTTCGTTTAAACTTTGTTACCCCATACTTCGTTTAACTGAAATTTATTTTAGCATTGTTTAACCGTTAAAGATTTAAAGACTTTTTATAACGATTTAGAAAAAAATTTTTATTCACCAAAAAATTACTTGCGCATTTTATGTATTCTTAACAGTATAATTCACAATTTATCTAAATACGAATTGAAAATGAATTTAAATTTATTTAAATCAAATGTTACTAAGAAATTCGGAATTTCCATTTCATAAAAATCTAGTCAATTCAATCAACTCACCATGAAATGGGGGCAGCTGCCCCAGGCTCGCGGCGCCTATGATCACAGGGATTTATAATCCCAGTAGAAAACAGTTAACAGAGTCGATTTAGAATCCATTACATGTTTAAAAATATTTACAATATATCTTCCCATTTCTTGTACCAATTTTTGCTAGATTTTGCAATATTTAACCGTTTTTTTAATCAGGTAACCAATTAAGCCAAAAATTAAACACTCTTAATGTTTAAGTTTTTACATACACGCCTAAGAGTAGTGACCTAGTTGGCTACTAGGCATGATTCACTGTAATAATGGTGAATCCTGAATATTTAATAAAGTACATTTATAAGTATCAAAGCAGAATAAGTATAGTAAAATACCTGAATTGAACAAAACACATAGCTCTTGTTGTTAACATAGGTGATTAGTTTGTTGTATAAATCTTTAGTCGTTGACTCTACGTTTTCATAGTCAAACTTAATAGAATCATGAGAAAGCGCAATCTGCTCATATATGCCTCCTGTCAAATCAGAAATGATCTCATCTATTGTACGATGGGCAAATCTATTCGATTTTTCAATAAATCTAAAAACCAAATCATTAAATTCGGACATTGAATTGAATAACTCATAATTTTTTACTTTCTATCATTTGTTTTGAACGAAAAAATATTTTAAAGAGATAACCCTAACTTTTAAGTGTTGCAAAAGTTTAGTAAGCGGCATCAGTAGATTGCTACTAGCACATGTATCCCTTGTACATTTCACCACCATTCAACAATTTACATTATGGACATTATGGTCTTAATGTAAGGACGAAATTTAATAAGACATTCAAAACATTGTTTGTCGTCAGCGTGTCAAGCTTCTTGAAAATGTGAGCTTTGGGGAGGGTAGTGGTTATAAATTTACTCTACCTCCAATTCTTCGATCAAAAGCTTTAATTGTAAAAATATTATGCAAATTTAAATAGGATTTTTAGGCAAAGCGTCTAAAAATTATTTTTTCTTTAAAGCTAAAGAAGAAATTTACAAATTTTCATATGTAAAAATCTATTTATACAGTTTTAGGTTCGTTTAAACTTTGTTACCCCATACTTCGTTTAACTGAAATTTATTTTAGCATTGTTTAACCGTTAAAGATTTAAAGACTTTTTATAACGATTTAGAAAAAAATTTTTATTCACCAAAAAATTACTTGCGCATTTTATGTATTCTTAACAGTATAATTCACAATTTATCTAAATACGAATTGAAAATGAATTTAAATTTATTTAAATCAAATGTTACTAAGAAATTCGGAATTTCCATTTCATAAAAATCTAGTCAATTCAATCAACTCACCATGAAATGGGGGCAGCTGCCCCAGGCTCGCGGCGCCTATGATCACAGGGATTTATAATCCCAGTAGAAAACAGTTAACAGAGTCGATTTAGAATCCATTACATGTTTAAAAATATTTACAATATATCTTCCCATTTCTTGTACCAATTTTTGCTAGATTTTGCAATATTTAACCGTTTTTTTAATCAGGTAACCAATTAAGCCAAAAATTAAACACTCTTAATGTTTAAGTTTTTACATACACGCCTAAGAGTAGTGACCTAGTTGGCTACTAGGCATGATTCACTGTAATAATGGTGAATCCTGAATATTTAATAAAGTACATTTATAAGTATCAAAGCAGAATAAGTATAGTAAAATACCTGAATTGAACAAAACACATAGCTCTTGTTGTTAACATAGGTGATTAGTTTGTTGTATAAATCTTTAGTCGTTGACTCTACGTTTTCATAGTCAAACTTAATAGAATCATGAGAAAGCGCAATCTGCTCATATATGCCTCCTGTCAAATCAGAAATGATCTCATCTATTGTACGATGGGCAAATCTATTCGATTTTTCAATAAATCTAAAAACCAAATCATTAAATTCGGACATTGAATTGAATAACTCATAATTTTTTACTTTCTATCATTTGTTTTGAACGAAAAAATATTTTAAAGAGATAACCCTAACTTTTAAGTGTTGCAAAAGTTTAGTAAGCGGCATCAGTAGATTGCTACTAGCACATGTATCCCTTGTACATTTCACCACCATTCAACAATTTACATTATGGACATTATGGTCTTAATGTAAGGACGAAATTTAATATATGGTCATTATGTATGGTTAAAAAATTTCGCCTAGCATCATTTGGATAAGTCCGATTTTTACGAAGACTATGACATCAGCAGATGCAGTTTTTTACGCTGATTCCAAATCTGAAGAAAAATTGTGATCTACTCATTATTTCAATTGTTTTATTATAACACAAACTTAAACCAATCAATCACTTTGCAACTTCATCTATTGGTTAGCAATAGCAACTTAAAGGGATTAACTAAAACTTTTTAAAGATTATTAAATAGCGCGGAGAAGGATGTTTGTTTTTTTAAAATTTGCAAATGTTTATCGGATATTAACATTTGGCGGATACACTCCAAAGTCTAAATTCTTCGTCAAATATTGGGCGTCATTTACTCTAAGGTGGTTGTTACACTCGAGCGTGTTTTGCTGATGTGGTTGCTGATTTTGCTTCACGTACGTGTGTAACAAGCAGTCACGTGTTGATGACGGTCAGAGTTGGAATTGGGGTTGAGCCTGTTTGGGTGGGGCTGGGTCAGGCCGGGCTTGGGCATAATGCTCTAATTGCTATTTGAAATACATGGGAAAAATTCACTTGAAAATGATAAACATTCTCTGTAAGCTTAAACAGTGCTGCATTGTTGGCAGATGCAATAATTGAAACGTCATACTTTTGTCTGCTGATGTAAGTTGATGTAAATTGGCAGAGAACTTTAGTAACTGAATATATAAGAACTGATATGTTTTCTAAATTATAAAACAGGTGATTGCATCCAGAGTTAACTCCTGACAAACTTACATTATTAAATTGATTGTGTGTTAAGAAGGGTAGATATGACACGTTTATCAAATTAACGTTAATAATGCAATTTCAAAACAACTAAATTAAGAATTTTGATTGACTTAGTGGATATGCATATTCCACATATTAATCAATACATTATACAAATTATTCTATTAAATTCACAATGTAGTGTTTGTGGGTTTCTATGAGGCTTTGGTTTAAGCTATATTGCGTTGGGCCGGGATTGGGGCTAAAAAAATCGGTCCAATTCCAACACAGGCGACGTGTCCGCGACGGCATTTTGTAGAATATTGCCTGTAAAGTTTCGTTGCCGGGATAATTGTCTCACATTATAGTGAAAGACCGCATTACGCTAACATGGTATGTACAAAATGATTTCGATCAGAAGCAATTAAAAGACAAGCACGACGCACAACGTCAATGCGTAGCAACTATTTAAGATTTCTTTAACACCTCACTGACGAAACCCGTCGCGCAAACGCGTAGCACCATCAAATGTCGTACTTCCCTATAGTTGAACTTTTAACTTCAAACCAAGGTGTACATAATAGGAAATTTAATTCCCAAGGGCGCCTGTCTCTTGGTTACTAGTCTATTTTGAAATCATTTTAACCACATTAACGATAGTTGCGTATTATTTGCAATATGTTGATTATAAACATTTAAAAAAATTGAAATTCCAAATTTACCAAGTTAGTATTAATGACGATATTCCAAACACATGATAGTGTGCTTTACGCATAGGAAGAGGTCGCGGGGCCGAAATCAAAAGAGAAAGAGGAGACTCTTCTATAATGTGGTGCATAGCGGCGTTATTAGTTTTTGAGCTATAAGCTTTTAAAGATTTTTTGTTAGATAATCAAAACATTTTCAAAAATCCCTCGGGCTGTTTAAGTTGAAATTGTTTTTAAGCATGTATGTATTTAAGCATTTGCAATTGATTTTTTGTTAGATAATCAAAACATTTTCAAAAATCCCTCGGGCTGTTTAAGTTGAAATTGTTTTTAAGCATGTATGTATTTAAGCATTTGCAATTGATTTTTTGCTTTCCAAAGTTGTAGATAATTTAAGTTTATTTGGTGCACACAATCGTCGACTATGCTTTCATATTCAATGTAAACTGTTAATGCTCGCCTCAGTAAAAGTTTAAGTTGAAATTGTTTTTAAGCATGTATGTATTTAAGCATTTGCAATTGATTTTTTGTTAGATAATCAAAACATTTTCAAAAATCCCTCGGGCTGTTTAAGTTGAAATTGTTTTTAAGCATGTATGTATTTAAGCATTTGCAATTGATTTTTTGTTAGATAATCAAAACATTTTCAAAAATCCCTCGGGC
>CABFPE010000301.1:197467-231594 GCA_900660155.1 Hofstenia miamia
ATTTGCAATTGATTTTTTGCTTTCCAAAGTTGTAGATAATTTAAGTTTATTTGGTGCACACAATCGTCGACTATGCTTTCATATTCAATGTAAACTGTTAATGCTCGCCTCAGTAAAAATGCTCAACATTACGTTCGAGCACAATGTATAGATGTGTCTATTTAGTATGTTTTCTTGAATTTCATTATTCAAACTACATGTTCAAAATTCAATTTGATTTGTGTAAAACATGCCTTCAAAAATTCAAACAAAATGTAGTCTTCTGTACGCAATAAGTCAAATTTCATGAAAAAAATTCTTGTAAAAATTAGTTTTCAATGCCGATTCCTCAACAAAGATTCTGTTTGCAGCATTCTTTTAGTATTTTGTTCAGTTCTTATGCTATATTTGTACTTAGGTTTTAAATATTAACGAAGCGAAAACAAAAACTAAATTGTAAATAATTACTTTGAATAAGTAATTTTCTAAATTTCATTTATGAAATGCTCAAGCAACATTTGCCTTAGACAAAATATTCGCCATTTCAATAAAAGCAAAATTCGGTCTTGTAAAAATATTTTTGGTTTGATGTTCATTTTTAGTAAAGCACTAAATGTTTTTTTAGTTATCTCTATGTGCAGCCTTTTCTTTACCTACTTCCAAACGGAGAGAATGTAATACATTTTTTGATAATGAAAATTGTTAATATATAACACATCGAATTTGGGTACAAAATTTCAACATTCATTGGTCTATTCAGTTTTTGCTGTAATTATTCAAAAAACGTCACTGCATTTAATATTTTGTGCATATACGTATGTAGGTATGTGTACAACTATTGGGCTTCAACTGCCCAATGTTAATCAATTTTAAAATCTGACACGTTTGTTTGGCAATACGAGTTTACCCAAATTGATGCACTGGAACAACGACAAGGTAAATAATGACTATTTCATTACTAAGCTTTTCAACAATTATTTAATCTCTGCATACTCAGTTAAAACTCCAGCCGATTATCAGAATTCTGTATATAACAACCTCGATATCAATATTGACGATGTCCTGAATGCTTTTGAAAGTTTGTTATTCTAATGGATGTGGTCACGACAATTTACCTGGCTATTTTCTGCAAAAGGCATTCTTTTGCACCGGCTCCTCATTTGCTTCAGCTATTTAAGCACTACATTAATTTTGGTGAATATCCACAATACATAAGAAAGTTTGTCCTACTAGCATTGCTAATTACCGTCCTATACACATTTTATCCAAACTTTTTTAGTTTTTGAAAGAATCATCTTTAAAAGTTTGTACAGTATTATCCATTGTAATCTAACATCATCACAATTTGGATTTATCCGTAAACGGTCTACTGTTTTACAGTTTTTTACATTACTGGACAATGTGTATAATAGCTTTGACTCTAGTGATCATGCGTTGATACTTTACCTAAAACTTTGCTAAAGCCTTCATTAGAGTATCTCATTCAATTTTATTTGAAAAATTGGCGTTATTTGGTATATGTGGAAAATATTTATCCATTCTAAGTTTTTTTTGGGAAAGCCGTCAATAAAGAGTAATTGTTGGAAATTTTTACTCTCCTCTTCTTCCAATCACAAGTGGTGTGCTGAGGCCGTTATTATTTCTTGCATTTATAAATGACCTACCCAATGTTTACTGCTCATCTATACCACTACTATTTCACGATGATGTTAAACTTTTCTCTAATTCTGTGGCATCTTTACACAGTGACTACATGCTACTCTTGGTTGCCGTTAACAATAAGGAGTTAAATTTATCAAAATCTACGTTGCTGTCAATTTGACATGATGAAAATATATCTGTTAACCTGATTGGTACTATTGCATTGGTCAAAGATTTGGGTGTTACAATTACGTCATCATTACGTTGGTCATTGCATATTATTAATAGACTTATAACGGACAACGTCATACATTAGCTTTCGCCGTTCCTTATAACACTAGCATCAAGATCTCTCTTTACAAAACTCTGATTTTATCTGTAAATACATATGCTTCTGTTGTGTGGTATGATTCCTTAACCGATAGTTGTTGGCGTTTGATGGTCAGTTTCAATGGTTATAATAATTGATTTCTACTAAGCTCTTCCCTAATAGTTACTACCTACAATATTTGGATATTGTGTTGCTAAGTAAACTAATTCATCAGGAATTAGATCTTGATGTATTTTTTTATATTTCCCTCCCCACAGCTCCATCAGGCCATGCTTGCACACTTCTTCAAAGCTATTTTTTAAGTCACGATAGTTATATAAATCGCAGACGTCTCAAATTTACTTTAATTTTATTAAACGAAACTCGGAGTTCAACATTTTTACTACTACTCCAAATATTTTCAAAAAATTGTCCTTTTACTGGGAAAGGTTTTTATTACATTACAACAGAGATGGTCCTTGCACTTAGTGTCTTGTTTGTTCCTAACTCTAACCTGTCGAGCTTCGATTTCGATGTGCTACTATTGATTAAATTTTTTCTTTTCTATTATCTGTAAATAAGCGCAATTTGTAACATTTTATAATAAATCTATTTACCACTAATACCTAAAAAATTCTTTAAAATTGTTTACTCAGGATATTTTTCAAAATTTTGAACCCCCAATTTTTTGCTATATTTGTTAATTTGGTATTTTGGGTTCCAAAATCCAAATGTGCGACCCCACATTTGTTTAAATTTTTACGAATAAGTTTTACTACTATTCAGTGATCGTCAAAAGTATATTTTATTTAAATATATTGAAATAAAATATATACAATATTTATCTTTGCTTCTAAAAAGTAAATATATTTATTTTCGAAAAATACATACCAAAAATATTAAAACATTTTGCATACGGGCTTTATTCGAATGCGCTTCTAGTTTAATCCTTTAATAAACTGCGTTTACGCTTTTTAAGATTGTCCTGATGCATATTTTTATATTTCAATAGGCAGTGTCGTAGGTAACCTAGAAAATTAGGCAGGGCGGGGAATTTTCATGGTGTTGTAAATAAATAATAATAAAATTTCCCTTTCAAGCGAAAGACGTTATATGTCCTACACAGTGATTCATATAGTTTCCTGTACCAAAGGTTGAATTTTTTTTCACAGGGTGATATATAATAACCGACCACACATTATTAACACATTCACTGCCAGGCCATTTTTGCTGAAATCACTCCAGGGGCCCAAAAAAAATATCTTTTGTTTTAAGCAGGAAAAGTTTTTATATAACTAATAAACATATTTCAACCCTATCCTAACCTTGTATTTTCATTTGTCCCTTTAAAAATGGCGCTCAAAGTTTGGAGTAAACTGCCCGAGGCCATGTCACCATTAGAGATGAGCGCGGTGCGGATTAATCCGCGGAGTCCGCGGTTAACCGCGGTGCGGTGCGGATACGTTTTCTGCGGTGCGGTGCGGTTTGTTGATTTGTAAATTAATGTGAATCTGGCGTATAGCTGCCTGCGACTGTGAATGTCGCGTGCGTCATTACACGAAATTTAATTAAATGTATTTACAAGCCCTCTAGCGGAGTTCAGTGAAAGTAAACTATTACAAAATATTATTTGAAATTAAATGAACTCAATTTATTGCAATGTTTGAACTAATAGCTCCGGTCCAATGGCGCATTATCACTCTCAATACAAACCCTTGAAATAGAAATCCTTCGCTTCCAAAATTATATTTGAATTACCAGCCATGCAGGGTTTCTGGAAACAAACACTCTCAATTGAATGGCAATTGTACAGAAAATGAGTGAAGGGATTACAATCAAATAACGTGTAATTGATTTGTCATGTGACAGCCAATCAAATTCCGACGCACGGTTTTTGAAAACAGTCGATCTGCATCTCACAACTTGCGCCATGGCCAACCTGAATAAGCACCTAGTACTTTCGAAGCTCAACAATGGAGAACTCGGTACTGAGACGTGTTCGGGCAAAAGCGAAATTTGGAAACACTTTAAGCGGGTTACAATGGCCGAAAAACCAGTTGATTGGGTTATTTGTTCTTCGTGCAAAGAAGCTTTTCACCACAACCCCCATTCGACAGGGACCTCATTTTTAACTCAACACTTTGGCAAGTGCAAAAAAACTCCAAGTACGTCGATTTCGTCATTTTTTGCTCCACGAAAGGTCCCTGTTTTGTCACTTCAAGATAAAAGGAAAGTCACAGATGCGTTAGTTTCCATGTGTTCTACGGACATGAGGCCTTTCACTGCTGTTTCTGGAAGTGGTTTTTCCGAATTTGCCGAGGCCATTTACAAAATTGGATACTCTCATGGTCGCCAAGATTTGCCAGAGGTACCAATTTGCGAAATGCTTCCACATCGAACGACTGTTTCAAATGCTTTGAAAGAAAAGGCGAAAAAGAACCGTGCTGCTTTCAAAGAATTCATTGTTTCAAAAAATATGAATCGGTTTGCCATCACTCTAGACTTCTGGACAAACGAATTTTCTAGTGACTCCTATGTTACAGTTACCATGCACTTCATCAGTAACTTTAAACTGAAGTGGATTTCTTTGGCAACTAGACGTTTTAACCAGTCAAAGACTTCAGAAGTCATTGTGGATTTTATCAAAAATCTTCTGGAAGAATTCGCTGTTCCGGAAAATTCGTTTTATGCCTTTGTCACAGACAACGCTTCGAATCTCGTCAAAGCTCTCGAAAATGAAATTCACATTAGATGCTCTTGTCACTGTTTAAACCTTGCGGTACGAAAGTCACTCGAATTAAAAGAAATCGAAGCCCTCATCTCCGCCGCAAAAAAGCTTGTCCAGCACATCAAGAAAACCGGTCTGCAATCTCAGTTATCTCTTTCTTTGAAGCAAGAAGTGGCAACGCGCTGGAACACTGTGCACAGCATGTTGGATTCAATCAACGAAAATTTCGAAAAACTGGTTTCAATTCTGATTACACGAAATGAGATGCACTTGATTTTTGCTATTGAAAAGCCGCTCGTGGAACATCTTTTACATTTCTTGGGTCAAGTCAAAGCTTGCAGTGAAGAACTTTCAGGAGATAAATCGCCCACTTTGCACCTTGTGGTACCGTGGTTTTTCAAGCTCAAGAATCTTTCAAACGTTGAAAATGGCGACATCCAATCAATGAAGCTTTTCAAAAACGCTTTCAAATGTGCTCTAGAGGAGAAATGGAATATCTCGACCCTGCACTACATTGCCACGTTTTTACACCCCAAACTGAAGCATTTGCCATTCCTTTCTACCTGTGACAAGAAGAAAACCTTTGAAGAGGTACGAAAAATCCTAGTTACACTTGGTTTGGGTGAACAGGAACCCGTCGACCCACCCCCAGCGAAAATGAGTAAATCGGTTGTTTCTGAGTTTGCTCCCACAATTGGTACTGATGAGGTGGATCGGTACATCGAGCGTACAATCGTTTCCTGTGAAAATCTGTTGGAGTGGTGGTCACAGAACACAGCCGACTTTCCGAAACTAAGCAAGCTGGCTAGTTTTATACTAGCCATTCCGGCATCGGAGGCGACCAGTGAACGAATTTTCTCTGCTTCGGGGCGCATTTTAGAAGAACGGCGCCAGAACATGGAACCAGATACTCTTGAAGCAATTCTTTTCAACAAGCACTTCAGCCAAGCATTTTAATCGGTGCTAATTTGCCATTCGTCCACTTTGCCAGGAAGTAAAATTTCATTTGTACAACCTTACATATGTGATAACCTTTGTAGTATTATTTTTTTTAAAAAGTTTAAATTCTCCTTGTATTTTTTGCGGAGTCTTGCGGATATAATGAAAGTTCTTGCGGAGCGGTGCGGTTGCGGTGGAAATTCTTGCGGTGCGGTGCGGTTGCGGTTCGAAATCTGATCTTGCGGTGCGGTTGCGGTTTAAAATTTTGACTCCGCGCTCATCTCTAGTCACAATACACTGGTGACGCATTGTTTTCTATATTCTTACATCTGTCCTTAAATTTCATGCCCTGTTCATAAAGCATATGTAATG
Organism: Hofstenia miamia; assembly: GCA_900660155.1. Taxonomy (NCBI): domain Eukaryota; kingdom Metazoa; phylum Xenacoelomorpha; order Acoela; family Hofsteniidae; genus Hofstenia; species Hofstenia miamia. Next base: position 203,437 of record CABFPE010000301.1, read on the forward strand.
TGCATAATATATGATATTCGCAAACTATCAAAAAGTATGTTGTAGTATAAGAATTTTATGTTTTATATAATTTACATGTCACCATATACAGGAGATATGCGCTAATTTGTGCTAATTTTATTTTATTTTCAGGTTTGTAATATAATATTTAAGTTTATAATTTATATAAAATACTTTATACTTGAAATAAATTACTTTTTTTATCAAAAACAATTACGTAAAATGGAAAAATCTAACAAACGAAGAAAAGTTACAACTGAAAAGATAACAGAAATATTGACTGAGGAAAATATTGAGCTAGATGAAGATTTGGATATATTCAGCGATGATTATTCTGTGGCTGACCCCGATTTTGACCCATTTATAGGATTCAGTGATGATGAGGTAGATGAAGAGTTAGAAAACCAACTATATAACCTCCAAATTCAAGAAGAGAGAGAGCTTCTAATTGAAGAAGAGAGAGAAGATGAAGATGAACAAGAGGAAGAAATATCTGCTCCAGTTTGGTCTGACTTCATTGGAAGACAAGTAAATTTTCCCTTTACTGGAGAAGAAGGACAAAGGATAAATTTCAATCAGCCAGAATGTTTGAAGCCAAAGGACACTTTTCATTATCTTATCGATGATGATGTTCTACAACTCATTGTTGAACAAACAAATATCTATGCTGAACAAATTACATCTAAAAGAAGACTCAATCAATCACTGACACCACATGCGAGGCATTCAAGATGGGTACCCACAACAGTTCAAGAAATAAAGACTTTCTTGGGAATGACTTTATGGATGGGGTTGGATTGTAAAGGTACCATAGCTGACTACTGGTCACAATCACCATTGTACAGGAATGAGCTAGCAAGAAAAATGAGCCGCAACAGATATGAGTTGTTGCTAAATTGCTTTCATTTTGCAGACAATTCACAGATTAATCCAGAAGATCGACTTGGAAAAATCCAACCATTAATTGATATACTTATTAGAAAGTATCAGGCATCATATACTCCAGGTAGTGATGTTGTTATAGATGAGTCATTAATACCATGGAGAGGAAGATTAAAGTTTAGACAGTATATACCAAACAAAGCTCATAAGTATGGAATTAAACTTTTTAAACTTTGCTCCATGAAAGGATTTACGTACAATCTTTCCGTATATAGTGGAAAATCTGCAACAGGCAAGAGAGAAGTGGGACTTGCAAAAAGGGTTTGCGAGGAGTTGATGTCTGGGCTTTTGAATCAAGGCAGAACATTGTATGTAGACAACTTCTATACCAGTTATGATTTAGCTATTGATTTTTTGAAAAAAAGAAATACTCATGTTATTGGAACAATTCGAAAAACTAGAAAGCAAATGCCAAAAATAGTCATGGAGGCAAAATTAAAGAAAGGTGAAATGCTATCTAAAGAAGATGAAAATGGTGTAGTCATCTTGAAGTGGAAAGATGTAAGAGATGTAACAGTATTATCAACAAAGCATAAACCAAACTTGGTGGAAGTTCCTAGGAATAGAAGAATCAGGCCGAGTGAAATTGAAGGAAATGAACATGCGATGAGAGAGGAGGAAGATCAAGAAAATGAAAATCTAACAGGGCCATCTTCCGCAAATTCCCAAAGACGAGGAAGAGAAAGCGCAAAAAAGAAGCCAGAAGCTATTGTAGCATACAATGCAGGCAAGATAGGTATTGATTTATCGGATCAATTGGCATCCTACGCAACTACTTTACGCAAAGGTGTAAAGTGGTACAGAAAATTGGGTTTGGAACTCCTTTTAGGCTTAAGTGTTATCAATGCTAAAGTATTATATGAAGAAATAAAAAAAGAAAAAATATGTTAGATCATTCAGAGAGGAAATTGCTTTAGCTCTTTTACAAGAAAATACCACGGAAAAATACACAAACTTGGGAAATCAAACACATGTACTTGAAACTCTAAAGGATGCAAGGAACAGGGAAATCTATAGAACATGTAAACCTTGCTACCAAAAACTGTCTAAGGAATTAGGAAGACAGGTGGCAAAGAAAAAAATCCAAAATCTAAATACTTCTGTTCAGGTTGCCCTCAAAAGAGTGTAATGTGTGTTCCATGTTTCAAATTAGTTCATAAAAAATAATGTGCACAGTAGATTTTGCATTTATGTATTTGAATCAAGGAAATATACATTATTAGTGTTAACATTTTATATCTGCATGTAATTTTTATATTTTTTTGATTTTGATTTGTAAGATTGATTTTGAATTAATAAAGGAAAAAAATTAAAGATTCATAAGTTTGGCTGCGATTAAAAATAAATGTCGAGTCATCTTTATGGGTACTTAATTTACCTTTATTCAACAAACCAGGAGAAGAAAAAAATCGTCCCTCTGAAGCCAACCAAGTAGACAAAAATGTTTCTGTGGCGCCAGACATTATCTAATGCATTGAAAAACGTATATAGAGTCACCAGAAGTCGGAGACACGGCCAGAAATGCTATTTTTGGTGTCACCATATATAGGTGACGTGGCGTAAATTGAAAAGGCCCTGTCACCAGTATATGGTGACATGGCAGTGAATGTGTTAATAAAGGCAGTATTCAAAAGAGCTTGTTTCATCAATTGTCTATCAACAAGGCTCCCAACAGAAATGCTGTTAAAAATTTAAGTTTGCAACTCAATATTAAAAACAGGGCATTTCGCCCATTCGACGCGTCCGCGTCGACCTTTTCATCTAAGCATGTGAATATCAAAACTAATTTTGTAGTGTTTTTCCCATAAGATAGAGAAAATTTTCTCATCTCCCATGAATAAAAGCTTTCATGTGTACTAATATAAACCTTAAGGTTTTTGCAAAATATGATTAGATTTTTTATAATAATTTTAGGACAAATATTGAATCCCCCGTTCGAAATTTTCTAAAACCGCGACTGAACAACTCAGTGGAAAATTCATTCTTAGTGTATGCATACTCTTCAACTAAATTGATACCACTGGATAGGGAAGTAGATGGAAGATTACACAGCCCGCTAATAACATAGATTCAGAAATTATTGAAACATTTTTGCATTAGAATTGAATAGTATTAGCATTGTTTGTGGGATTTAAAATCTCTAAGTAACTGAGTCTCTCAATGCTGTATGTCAGTTCAATAAAAAATTCTGAGATGCTTAAAAAACTACATTTTGGTCTGTAGAGGCAACAAGATCAATTGGAATGAAATAGGCCAAAAAACTCAACTAGTAATAATTATATTTTATAAAGTGCTTATGCTTGCTAAATTTAAATACATTTAATAGTTAAATTCTTAGAAAATATCTTTTGTAATGTATGCTAACCAAGATTATTGTACACTCTGCTCAGAACAAATGTAGTCTCTTCGAAAACTCTTGAAATAGTTCATTATTTTTATTGATACATAGTTTATACTTACATATATGGTCTTTGAAATTATTCAAAGTGAAACTAATATTAAATTGTCGATTCAATTAAAAAGTTTAAAATGTCTACACTTTTACAACCTAATTATGCATACATTCACCCTGACTATCAAGAACCATTTGTATGGCATTTAGACTTCAAGCTGTAAATCACATATTTTGGTGAGTGAAAACATACTTTTTGCAAATAAAAATTCTTTAGAAGTTCGATACTGATGAGGGGAATAATGAGTCTACCTAAAGACACCAGATGAAATTCTGGTTACACATAGAACACAGAATTGTTCAAAAAATGCTGAAGGGAATTAAAACAATTGAATTTTCTTAGATATGTTTTTATATTATGTTCTTTTCTATCTCTTCTCGTATCGAATTACAATCAAGTGCGCCATTGAAGTCTTCAAACACTTCAAAACAAGATTCAGAGCAGAAAATACCATTCATAAATATCAATATACTGTGCAAAAATGGACGAAATCAATTTAAAAAGATCAGCCAAATGGAGAAGAACCAGAGCTATATAATAACTCTCCATATGATAATTGGAACTAGCCGTTTCCCCATGACAGTGGTTTTGGTTTTATATTGTTCAATTCAGTTTTCTTTACCGCCAATTCTGTCATAATATGTGTCTTACGCAACACTCATCAGCAGCAGGCATGCTTTATTTGATTTATGTTGGGGTGCAATACACCCCTTGAAATCTCGTGCTGCAGATATGTATATTTTGAGTAAAAGTTATTCGATAGGAGCATGAATATAATTATTTAATCCATGCGTATTTAAGTAAAACGTAAGAAATCTTATAATTACAATATTAATAGGACTTTTGTTTTCCATATCTACAATCGCTTTAAAAGTAGTATTGATATGTTTTATGAACATATGTTGAAATCTAACTGAAAGACAAACAATCTGTGTACTCATTTCTCTTGTTCTCGCGCATGTGAGTTGTAGTAATACACACATAATTATGAAGAAAAACGGGCATACACCAAAGAAAATCGATTTTTGAAGAATCTTGTTTACTTGCTGCGGACCAATTTAAAGTTAGTCTTCAACAACCAAAAGTCGTGAAACGTGTTTCAAATACTGCCCCTGCACCAAATTTATAGATAAAAGAATCCCAATATCCTCTAGTGTCTCAGAGAATTTGTGGCACGTGGGGAAAACCAAGCTCAGCTGTGCCAAAATCTCAGTGCTCAGCAACTTCTTGCGAAATATATATTTGGGTTTTGGAGCCTACAGTTGAAACCTGCAGAAAGCTGGCGAGTCGATGCCGGGTAGGATCCAACAGGTTATCAAGAACAAATTATATTCTGTTAAACATTAATTTACAATGCTCATTGTATCATTCATTACTTTATTAGTATTCAATTTTAAATATATTTATGTACAATAATATATTAATATTAGTAATTTATGAAAAATTGCCATGTTGCTGGTTTAAAGCGATGCATATTGGTTTATATATATAAATATATATATATATATATATATAAAATTAAATTTATAAAATAGCTAAACGATCATGTTTAAATTTTTTGTGAGAAGTTTCTACTGAGGTCATTATTAAAACGGCCAAAACAGTCAGTGTATATTTGCTCAGTGCACATACGTTGTAATTGTAATTCTCACAACGAATTTTAAGTAAGTTTCAATACAATCATTTACTAAATCACTTAAAGTAAACATGCATAAAGCACATTTATATAAACCTTATTATACGTTAAAAAATCTTATTTCTAATACCCAGATTTGGAAATCACCTCTGGTTTAATGCAAAAATATGAATTCCCCTATGATGCTCAAATAATATTGCAAATTCGACCCTCTTCCCACCAGGTTGACCTCGCGAGGATGTGATCTACGCTAGTATTTGCAAAACTACTAATTTAAACCTCTATTAACAGAGGACTTGATTATAAAGATTAAGCAAAAAAGTCTCCCACAGCTGGGAACACAGAAGCACACTTTTGTATGTGCTGGTTGCTACCAAAAACGTAAACAAACTCTGATCCAAAAACTCAAATAATGAAAAAGGTAGAAACTCTCTTGCATCGCTCTACATCAATGAATCGCATGAGGATGGGAATTCATATCATAATAAATACGTTTTTCCCTCCTTTAATAATTTCAAAAAACTGTTAGAGACATATCCAGACATATTTGAATTCAATTATCGCTCGCTAACTAACTTTCTGCAAAATATTGTAATTATTATGTTAAATATTTTAAAACTTATAACACTACATCTAGAAAGTAATGACGGGATACTGGAAAAATTGTTGCTAATTCGAATAAAACGAAATTTTTCCAAGAAAAATATGAAATCAATTTCTAGAAAATATAGATCATTTAAATATTATAGCAATAAATAAATAGCATCATAAATATATAAATGGATTTTAAAAAGAGAAAGAAACAGTTGTTATATAATGTAAAAACATGATGAAATTGAATTTGTAATAACTATTAATTAACAGTTTAGTTCGAATCGTTTAAAAAACTAAAAACATTGAAAGACTATAATAAATCTACAAAATAAAAATTACAACTGTGCAAGATAGTTCTTAACATTTTCCTTATCATCATCAGGGAAGCAGGAAATTAGCGCGTTTCTATCTTCTTCTACGACAACTATATTCTTTTCAGCCATATACTTCTTCGCAGCATCAATGTCACCACTACCATTGATCAAATCAGCCATCATCGCACCTCTTCTTTCGAACTGTTCGTCGGTAGGCACATCAGCTCCAGCACGCAATTTACTCGCGATTTCTGGATACTTGGAAGTAAATTCTTTTAAGGCTGCGACACACGTTTCCGCTGCTACTGACATCTCAGGAAATGGTTGATCTTAGATGAGCACAAGAATATATCTGAAGCTACAATAATCAATATTTGATTAGTAAACATTTACACCCATTCGGTTAGTAATAAATTGTTGCAATAAAAGTACTTACCCAATAGAAAAATGTCTACATAAATAAACAAAATAAGAAGTTCTCTTTGACGAGTTTTGTTAAAGAGGTTTGTATATATCAAAGGTAGCTATTACATTATTGAATTATGAGAGAAGTGCAAAGTTCATTGAACGAAATGTAGAAGGAAATGTCTAATATGAGAATGAGAATACAAATATTACAATTGTGTTTAATGCGAAAACTAACAATTGTTTATGAACATTTAATGTTTGTAAAACACGTACAGTAAAATTTGCATTTAGCGAGATGCCCATCGTGCCCTAATGTATTTCACACTTAAAATATGCTTAAAAACTCGCATACATCGACCCAAATATGCGACCCGCTTGAGAAGAAAATTCAAATATATCGTCATAAATAACCTTCAGTAATAGTCTTTGTGGATTGAATAACAAACTGGAAGTAAAGTTGACGAAACTTTTGATGCGTTTATTTTAAAAAAGATTTGCCATAAACATTAACTTATGATGATAAGAATAAGCCTTTTTCGAATGTCATCCTGATACAGACGGAGCTAAATGCACTACACTCTGAGTGCCAATAACAACATCTAAACTGTATTGATCAATAAGCCTTGAACTCTAAAAAACAAACTTCGATTTTGAACTTTTTTAACTCAAGGACTTTGTTCAGTTGGTTGCATTCTTACATTTATATTTTTTAATTCTTTTTCAGCAAGAACGTATACACTGTAGTATTGTAGAATCTGTACAAGTAGTACAAAAGGCATTTTTCAGTAACGCTTTGACAATTTACTCCGATTAACCCTTTCAACCAAGTGTACGATTCCAAGCAATTCAGCTTTCCATTCTGTTATGATAAGTTATTACTTACGACTCGTTTGGATTGGAATCGGCAAGATGTTACCAAGATCGAAACCCGACGCCAAGCAATGCAATTCAAGGAGGGACATGGATTTGTAAACGATCACCAGTTACCGTGGAAGTGGTTATGACTCACAAACCGCATGGTGCGGAAATATATAAACTAGGAGCACACGGCCGTTTCGGCTACCAGACGCACCGCATTTTGAATAGCTGAGTGTGCGGCGGCTCCAAGAATCTCTTTAGTTGAATTTGGTGACCACCGAAGGATTTCTCGTGCGCTCAGACGTTTAGCTTTCCGGTGTCATTAATAATCAAACCTGATAATACAACAAAAGAAATCTAGTGAAATTAATTCATCAGCAAATAAATCCATTACACGCTATTTGTAATCACATTTCATTAACAGTTAAACAATCGGCATGTACCTGTTCGTAGATTTAAATTTGTTTACAATTCGTTCGTCTGCTTGCGATTACGCAACGTCATCCTAATTAGCTGTAGCGGTTTTCGACTTTTTTATTTTGCCGATAAACGTAATTTCGAAACTGCACAAATTGTTTTACAAAATTTAAATGATAATAATAATTGTGTTTGTACAAAAGTATAATTAAACTACAAGTTTACTGATAGTCTTAGTTGCCTCCTTTTTATTGTTCTTTTATCACACACCATTATGCCACAGTATTTAAAATTGAAGTTCCGTGAAATTCCAAGTTCGCAAATATCAACATTTATATATGGGAATTCTACTATATATCGGATCGTAGCGCAAAACCAGTGGTTTCCACTATCCCAACAAATAGGTAGTTAAAGTCATATTATAGATAGACTTTTATGAAGAATATAGATCCCATCTATTATTTTTAATGTACAAGAAATGATAAAAACACCAAAATTCGTTTGTTTTACTACTAAAAAACCAGTAAGATTAAAATTGTCCAAAAGCAGAAATAATCAACGTTCTTGAAATTGACTGAAACCTTAGAAATAAAATGAAGAATTGAAAATTTAGAGTTATTGAATAAATACTAAATTGATCAATTCTACTAAAGCTTACAACAATACTACTACACCCATGAAACTTGGAAATATGGCTTCCTAGAACTTAGGTGTGATACAACTTAAAATTTTCTATATGTATATTATATACTCGTGCAGAGCAGTCAAATTCGATGATATTTTTTAATCATTTTTAACACAAGTTACGAATTCAATTGTATTAACTCCATTTAAATAATAATTAAAAATGTAAAATCTTCTAAATATCAAGTCTATAATAAGTTGATATAGATATGCAATATACGTATTATAACAAACGAAAAAATCTACGAACGTAAAAACGATTATGGGTTACCAAGAAATGCTCGAAACTAGACCATTGGAACTGATCATTCGAATGTAAATCTTAGCCAAAAGTAAATTTACGAAGAAGAGAATCGCGTTATAGATAGTAATCTGAGTGATCGAATATAAAACCTTACAATGTTTTCTAACAATTATTAAGCTAATAATTCAATAATCACAACTAGGTATGGATCCCGCCATGAAAATATGTATTAGAAACTGGCGGCAATACGTTAGATTTAAAAAGACTCTGGTATTGGGATTTCGCCTCTTTTAGACGTCATAAGTTTTGTGGTTGAAATTATTTTTTTTATTCTTTAAAAAAATTAACTTAATAAGTGTACTTTTGCTGCCTAAATTTAAAAAATTTGAAAGGTTTTTGAAAGAATGCCATTAGGAAGGCAACTGCAACCTTTACACTGATTAAAAGCATAATTGAAAAATATATGTCATATGAACAAATTCGTTACTTCCAACTACGATATTGCAATCAATACATTAATATTTTTCCAAAAAAGTGGGAAAATACAATTATATGATACTTTAAAAATTTCAATCACATGTAACAGTAAAATGACTGCTCTTTGAATTGATTTTCGGCATCAAAATTATAGGGCTGGATAAATGAAGCCGCAGTAATAAAAAATGATTATGCATTTAATGCGACACACAAATATGTGTCAGTAGTTCTAACGTGACAACAACTAATGCAATGCCCTCTTCATCACCAGTTAAATAAAGAACATGTGAGTTCACCACATCTATTTGCATAGATAGATTTCATTGAATTTACATGTGTTACTATTGTGAGATATTCATAGTTGAATTTATGTAAAGTACAGAAATTGATAGAGTTTCATCCTAGTTCAAGACACTACAACACACTAATGTGCATGATATGCAAACTAAGTTTCTATACTCATTTAGCTTATAGCTACAAAAACTATTAAATACATATAAAATAGTGAAATTGTTTTACATATATTTATTAATAGTATTATTACATATATTCAAGACTTGCAATTTTCAAAGGTTGTACCCGGCATCTTTTTTCCAGCCCTGCATAATAACTGGGTAATATTGATCTGATGCTTCGAAAGATGATAATAATTTTGCAGTAGACCTAATGAAATATTTGATAAAACAAGAAATCAGAAACGCACGTTGGGGAGTGCTCAAACAATTCATGCATAGAGATTATGCAATGTAATTCGTATTGCTGTAGAACACAATGCCAAATTGCAGATTGACTTAAATTTACAAAAGATGACTTAGCACGCGTATCACACTGCAACATCCGCAAACATCATTTTGATATTCGAAACAATTGAACCGTATAATAATTAACAGTGTACTTGATATATGCCTTGTGAAGCAGTAATGGCCAGACGTCAGCATTTGCTTCAATGAATGCCGCAGTTGTTGATGTTAACGGTAAAGAATCATCAATGACCACTTGTACTTGTCTACCGAAGCGCCAAAAGTTGAAATACAATAGTCCATAAGTTTGAGTCTTGAATGACTGCGATCCAAATATCTAAATGAAAATGATGAAGTTGACAAAAACTCATTGTTACATGTTTCAGGATATCATATATTGTTATTGAAAAAACACAGAATTTGAACAACAGATCAGTATATGTTACAGGCTACGTAGTTTTGATTTACGACTAGTAGTCGCTTCTCGAAAGCTCATTCGTTAAGATGGACGTCAGTTGAGCTTACTGACTAAACTACTACACTTCTTTGTTTTGAAAAAAAGAGTAAATTTCTGTCTTTCGATTTGAATGTTACAATTATTAGAAACGATGGATCAGTAAACTTCGACAAATGCTGTTTCTTATACCTCTGCCATGCAGCAGAAGCGAATTTATCAATAAGAAACTACTCTGAGATAGAGGTGGGAGATCGTCTGCAGGTAACAAGATTACTGGCATCCATACAGCCATATAAACATGAACATATCGAGAATTTCTGTAATAATTATTAAAACAAATGGTACTAACAAGCTATTATATCTCATCCTTAGCTCGTGCAATAAATATCTGGAGGAGATAAATTTGTACAAGTCTTTGACCTCTAAAGTGGAAGATCTTTAGGGAAATATTACCTATTGGATTCTGTTTAAATGTATTAAATATTGGTCCTTTTGTAATATATTTAGGTGAATAGTATTTTTTCTTAGAATCTTGCTTCTCGTTAGAATGAATTTGGAAGGACTTTAATATAATAGAAACACCTATTACTAAAATTTTAACAATTTCTGGGATTCATTCGTATGTAAACATTACTTTCTGATAAATATGTATATGACAAAGTCTGAGCATGATATAGAAGTGCAAATATTGGCAATACAAATATGCATAACCAAATAATTTGTGAATATATCCAAATGCATTCATCTGGTACAAAATCAACCATGTAATTTTATGAAAATAACGTTACTAAAATAAAGCATGCGAAGCCTAGAAATTGAATTAAGAGTAAAATACCTTTACTAAGAAATCTTTTATTACTGCTAAGTGTGACAATGCATTTGAAAATGGATTACGAAAACCCCGCAACAGCTTATGAGATAATATTTTTCCAGTGTATAGCTCAATTTGGTTGCTAAATGCCTAAAAGTAAATTAGCTTAAATAGTTAGAGGAAAAACTAACCCGAGGCCTTCTCCAACCATCAATTTGAAAGATAGCTTGAAATTCGTTTTCATTGTATTTATCAATAAACATCGATTTTGATTGAATGTGATGCTTACGGAGGACTTCATACTTTTGATCGTTAAGGTATTCAAACGGATCTACAAAATCATAGCATATAATATTAAGCTAAATAATATTTTGCATACAAAGAAATGCATGTTTAGCAAAGAAAAAATTTCTCTCAGTAAAGGCCTATATATGTGATTACTCTTTGAAATTTTGAAATGACAAATGCTTATTGTAGTTTAATTCATTAACACTAAACTTTCTGGGGATTTTTGAAAATTTTGCATGATTCTAGAAAAAATTTAAGCGCTTAAAGTTCAATCTGAAAGCACCAAGTGATAGAGAACAGTCTCCTCTTCCTCTTTTGCATTCGGCCACGCGATCTTTGATTTTGCGCAAGGCAAGCATCAATGGGTTTAGGATATCTTCATAAATAGTCCAAGTCAGTTAGTAAAATAGATAGCACTGCTATTAATATATCCATAAATAAGAATATGTGAGAGAAAATGATTGACTAGAAATTACGTTGCAATTGAAGAAAATAACATGTATATAATTAATACCTTCTGGGGTTAAATTTAACATTACAATTACTAGTGTTTAAATAAATTTGAAGTTTACAAAATCATGAGAAATTGTGCGTATATTCATGTAGTGCATTTTAACGATAATGTGGTCGAAATGAGATTCACTAACAGTAAACAAAAAAATAGGTACATTAGGAAACACTGCTTTGACTTTGTTCACCAAAGAGGATTCAACTTAAATAAAGTGTTCAAGAGTTGCGGTTTTTAAGCTGAGTGGAACACAACGCTTATTATAGAGAACTGTCAATTTTTACACCATTCCTTTGTGCTCAAACCATGTTCAAACTTATAGGAACCTAAGGGTACACAAGTGAATACCAAAAGAACGTATGCACATTGACAAACTCTATGCAATAAAAAGTGAATCTCCAGAATAAGCTTTGAATTTTCATGCAATTCTAGATTTATAACAGCTGTGACGCCGTTTAAAATACTACTGAAATTGTTGCAAATGTTTATATAACAGAGCTGCTAATCAATATTTACAACTAACTTCAATTTGCAATATTCATTAGTGTTAAATCTTTTTCTAAAATATGGGTAGCAACATAATTGTTTTTGCAGGGTAAAGCCATAGCAAACACTTTCGTTGCGGATCCGCCAAAAACGAAATGTATTGACTTTTCCACATTTCTCTGCTTTAGTGTCTATAGACTTATATATAATTTTTAATTTTACAATAGCAAAATGACATTAGTCATAGACACCACAGCTTGTGACATCATTTTTAGGGCCTTGAGGAAAATTTAAATCCTTGATCTGGTGTATATATTTTTGATAAACAAATGCAATTGATCTAGGGAGTAGAGACAATATCATATATTCAGAAAAGAAAATTTCAAAGTCATCAATATTAAAATAATGTGCAGTGTTTAATGGGCATTGAGGAACAATTGTGATGGCAAAAACCTTAAAAAGAGATATAATCCTGCTGATAATATGGAATTACCTACATCGTTCAAGAACTGTTAGTTAAGTAAAAATCAACATTCTAAAATTGTTAATGAATATTTTGCTTATACTAAGTCATTTCTAAAAGCTGGTGAAGGTGATGATGCAACCCTAAAAGCTAGTCTAAATGGTACACTAAAAACCGTCCTAAGGAATCTTCTAAAAGTTTCACGAACATTGCAACAACCCAATTGTTTACTAATGTTCATTAGATCTGGTAAACTAAAATAAAACTTTCAAGCAGCTACTGAAATTAATTATGTTGCAAACATTCGAAAATTTATTCGCCATGTTAATGTACATGCGTAATACTTAGTTATTAATATCAAACATTGGCTTGGTCTACTTGATAGAAAAACTTGCAGATGCTCAACATAAAATTGAAAAAAAACTAAAGAAAAGTACAATATAATTTATGACGATAAGATGTTTATCCGCATATTCCCTTTGCTGAGTTACAACTAGTGATTTTATTGATTTTAAAGAAAGCGGATCTAATCTAATAACAACTTCTAAAGGCAAAATAGGCATGCATGAATATATTTACAGCATTAGTATTTTATAGGTTATTCTTTAGCTTAACATATGAACATTAAACACTAAATTTTGATTTATACATCTACACATATATTTATCCTAGGTTATAAAAACAGCGTCTGCATACGGATTGAAAAACATCAGCAAAATTAGATTGATGATTTGAAGAAAAATTCAAATTATGTTTTCAGCTCACCTAAAAATATGATTCAAAACAATATGAACTATTTCGTGAGTAGTACGTTGATGAATCACTTTCAAATTATAAAATCATTTCGTTCTACAGATTCACATAATGTGGGATACATATATTGCATCATCAAATTTATTATCACAGCTAATAAAGGCCCATTGTGATCAGACCGGCCGCAGTGCTGTTACTGCTAATAAATCATATATAGCACCATCATAATCAAATGATGTATGCAGTGTTGGACTTTTATAACGAGTAACTTTCGCAAAATATCCCGACCTGTTCAAGGGAATAACTGTTTTGTGTTATCAATTGGAATTTTTAATGCTGTGTTATACATGCTTTGTCAATGTCTATATTTACGAAATATATTGCTTTGAAATGAGAATATTTTAAATATATGTATCAGTAGTTCAATTTGATTAATCAATATTATAAATATTAATATTATGAAAAAAAATTATTTTTGATTTTCAGTGAATTAACAATGTGTACACAGCGCCTATAAGCACAACAAATCAATGAGTCTCTGTTGAAGTTAATTAAGTCCATTTGATTTCAATGAAGTCTCTGTTGAATTAAAAAAACTCTTTATATACTATCTAGTTAAAAATACAATATATTTGATGCCCGAAGAAATCTATAATAATGCAAAGAAATTATTTAGAATTCACTACATGAAATATATTCTTCAAACCTCTGTTGGGTATCCCATCAGAATAGCGCAATACTCAAAATAGAGCAGTTAATTGTTGCACCCTTGAGATTTGTGATAAAATAGCCCTTAATATTATTCAAAATAGAATAACTCAAAGTAGCACAATACTCAATATTGGGCAGTCAATTAAAAGAATAAAATTTAACTATAGAAATACTCCAAATTGCGCACTGTAAATAAACCCAATTAATTGAACAATATTAAGTTATTGTGTGCATCAACCAATTCTTTTAAGCTTGCGTAATGCCTCAACGACAACAAAGGAGTCTACACGAAAGGGCAGTAATCATCATAGTTTATGAAGTGAAGAAACACCAGCCAAGAGCCAAAACTATAATTGTTCGTCAGTTCAACATTGAATAGGATTCTAGAAAAAAGAAAGGATATTACGGAAAATGTTGATAAGAACTTTAGCCTTTCAAAAAAAAAAGATTTCAAAAAGCAAGTTTCCTCAGTTAGACAAAAGGATATATGTTTGGTTTGCAGAAATGCGTGGCAAAAATGCGGAAAGCACTGGAGACCTACTCATGGAGAATGCAAAGGAAACAACGACGGAGATTAATATTAAAAATTTCATTGAGAGTCACTGATTTTTGGCAACATTTCGGCGGCGCAATATCAACTTCAAGAAACCGCACGGTCAAGGCGAGATGGTTGATGAAACCGTTGTTGATGACTGGAAAACAAACCTTCAACACATTTTGAGCAATTAGAGCGCAGAAAATATTTGCATTGTTTTTTACCCAAACACGAAATGCATCGCTGATTACGGCCTCGAAACAAATAGATAAAAATTTGCGCGGAATAAAATGTCTGAAATCAAGAATAACAATCGGTGGTTGTGCATCAATGGTTGGTGAAAAAATTGGATTGGGCGTCATTTGGAAAATCTAAACCCCAAAGAGTTTTCCAAAAATATGAAATCTTTGCCTCTTGATTACTATCATCAAGCCAACACATGGATACATTCAGATGCATTTGAACAATTCTGTCAAAGCTGAATCGGAAGATGCAGCAGAGAAACAAAAATTCTACTTTTTATTGACAATTGCACTGCACATCCGCATTTAGAATTTAGTCATATCGAACTGAAATGTTTGCTGCCTAATGTCACATCTCACTGTCAACTACTCGATATCGGTGTCATAGCAGTACTGAAGCACTATTACACAACGCAGAAGCAAAAACGGCGTCTACAAGCTTTGACATGTGATCATGAGCCAGTGAATATCGATATCTTATCGGCAATGTACATGTTGAATGCAGCATGGGCGAAAGTATTATTGAAGAAGTCGCTTCAATTGAAAGTGATTTCAAAGAAATAGATTATGCGTACGATTATGATAAGTTCCCAACTAATGAAAATTCTGCGGCCATTGACAATTCAAATGTTGTAGTTGACCAAACTGGTGAATGCATTCTTGAAGCAAATGAAATGGATGACGATGTAGATGAAATGCCTCAAGTAACTAACAAGACAGCATATGGGGCACTCGAACAATTGCGGTATTATTGTTCTGCAATACATATGCACTACAAATGATAAGCTGCTTTGCATTCTGTGCAATGTATCAGTCCGTCAAAGTATCTGGACTTGCAAATATCAGTTTAGGGGTCCCCCAAGGTACTATCCTTGATCCCATCCTATTTAACATTGTTTACTACGACTTGAAGCTCACAGACACCGATTCATTACTCGTGAAGTTTGCTGATGATATCACTTGTTGTGTACCTGGTACTGTGAATGACAAAAGAGCAGATATGTTCTTACGAGAAATAGCCGAATGATGCGAGACGAATAACTTCCTCTTAAACGATAAAAAGTCGCGTGAGATCATGATTCCTTTCCGACAGGCTATTTTGGAACTACCACTAGTGATGTCATTTGAGCAGATGCCATTTGTGACACTACGGGTGTTGTTCTCGATAAGGATATCAATTTCGACCAACATGTTGCTAATTCATGCAACGCACCTACTATCTGATCAGAAAACTAATGTCGATTGCAATATCCAACTCTTCAAGACTATTTTTACCTCAATTAAGTTACGACATCTCGGTTTGGGGTGGTTGCTCGAGGTCGAATGTTATCGATAAGATACAGATTATTACATACTTTGTTACCATTAAACAACTCATGAAAGACGCAGACCAAAAGCTCTACAACAAGTTTATGGAATCAAGAAATTAGACAACCAGCGGCTAACCTCAAAGGCGTTAGCAAGAAGTTTAGAAAACTGTTTCCAGATTATTACTTGAGCCAGTGTTATTTTAAACCTAACTGATAAGTCGGTTGTTTTCCGAGATATTTATAATTCATTGTTATTATTTGCGCTAGTGTGTGTAAAGGCCACCAAATCATGCAATTGATGACGCCTTGAAAAAAAATCAAGATAGCAAGAATACTCTCTGACGCTGCTGCATATATGGTAGCTGTTGGTAAATGTCTTAAGAGCTTTTACTCGAGACCTTTTCATATGACAAGCGTGCCGTATTTCCGGCATAATCTTGGTAGAATATCAGAAGCAAATACACGAATGTTGATAAGCTGGTGGAAATTTAAAGGCTACGACGGTGAAGAACACATCGCGCTGATATTTGCTTCATGAAATTCCAATGATTATAGGATGGAGAACAAAGTTGAGAGCTGTCATCGTATAGTAGACCCATTCATTGCTAGAAATCCGACGTATAGTGCTGCCATTTCCAGATAATGGGGAATTAAAAGATCGTGTCAAAACAGCAGTCAGAAGTGTAGCTCTAAAAATAGCATTGATGAAGTTTACCCGGTGTTATAGTCGTCTTTTGGAACTAACTGACAAAGTAGAATCAGCCATATTATATCATCCAAGCTTACAACAACTTGCAGTGCATTGACTAAAAAGAAGACTTCCAACAAACAATCAAACAAAATGCATATACCTATTGTGCTGAAGTGATTGAAATTAAACTAAACTGATTTATGAAAAACGTATTTAAAAATATAAATACGACTTTTAATAATGTCTATTCGATTTAATATTATTCCGAATACTAAACAGTAAAGCAAACAAATAAAATTTCTACCTTTTCTTCTAAACATCTCTCAATCAAAATTTAAACATTTAGATTATTAGCTGTTTGGCATATATAATGCAAATGCCAAATTTCTTCTGCATTGTATATTATGTATTTTACCGAAATTGCACAAGGAGGTTTTAGCATGGCAACGAAAATTAACTTTTTACTTTTTGGAAACTATTAACTATAATATAACTACTCTACGAAGTTATGTATTGAAAAATGTTGTATTGTTTAATTTCAGTATTCATGATGAGTTGCAAGCTTTGAAGATATGTTACGCGTAAATTATTTATTCGTATATATATATATATATTTGAATAGCCGAAAATGACAAATACAAAAGAAAGAGGTATACGGTACCCCATCAGGACAAAAGATTTCTTTGAATTAACATCCGGCAGGGTTTAATAGAAAGGATAAAGATATGTACATATTGAGATAGATAGATAGATAAACGTTTATTCGAGCGGGTATACAAAATTAACAAGTACCGTCAGGCTAGCTGAGTCATAAACGGGAAGAATTGTCTTGATCGGACTCTAAGGCGGCAGCGGAAGTGCCTGATGCGTCCAGATGGGCACGTTTCAGGGTAGAGGCCGTGCAGGTGATGAGTTCGATGTGCACAGCTTGTGAAAAGCGTCTTGGCCAGGCGGAGCTTTCTGTCATGAAAACTCATTGCATCAGCATGAGCGGATATGATCCTCATTGCACGGTTCAAAAGGGACTGCACCTTGTTCTCAATAGTTAGCCCAAGAACCACGAAGGCAGGCGCGCAATAGTCAAAGATGGAGAGAATAGAGGATCGGAAGATGGAACGAAGCATAGCTTTATTGCAGACAGGCTTTAATTGTCTCAACAGACTGAGTCGAGAGGCGGCCTTCCTGATGCAGAGATCGAAGTAGTTCTGAAAACTTAGACGACTATCAAGTACCACCCCAAGTATTTTTATGCTGTCCACGAGGGGGATATCGTCCGGGAGGTTAAAAGCTGACGTCCTGCTAAGGGTTACTATCATCTGTTGGCATTTACGCGTATTCAGCTTCAGGCCATTTGAGCTGCAGTAAGCTGCAATTCGTACGGCGTCGGTCTCAATGAGATGTGAGCCCTTGACTATTCTGGTTACTGTGAGGAGATCATCAGCGTATTTGGAAAGGTATCCCTTAACGGCCGTGAGGTCAGACATGAAAAAGATAAAGAGAATAGGACCAATGAGAGACCCCTGCGGGACGCCAGATGTGATATCGAAGCTTGCACTTTGAGAACCCTTGTAATAGACACAGAACGTTCTGTTTGTCAAGTAGCACTGAAGCCAGTTGATAACAGACATGGGAAGCACCGAACGGAGTTTGTTGATAAGGGTGGCGTGCGGAATGCTGTCAAAAGCTTTGCTCATGTCGAAGCTTTGAATGAGAGCTGAGTCACCGTCGTCTAGGATCCTGGATATTTCATCTAAAATGGCTATAATGGCAGTGGTAGTAGAGCGTTTCCCCTGATACGCAAACTGTTGGCTGTCGATATGAGGTAGCATCAGAGGACGAATTGTTTTGAGAGCACAGAACTCTAAGCATTTAGAAGGAATGGAAAGGAGTGCAATTGGCCGTAGCTGGTCGAGACTGGGGCGATGAGTTTTCGGAATGGGAGCGATCCGAGCAGATTTGAAAGCCAAAGGAACAGATTCTGAGAGGAGAGAGCTGTTAATAATGTTGCAGAGTGGCTCGGCTAGTATATGGGCGGCACACTTGTACAGTTTATTCGGAATGCCGTCAGCTCCCGTGCCACTAGGTTTAATGGTATCGAGGTAATTGAAGACGACCATGGGTTCGACTAAAGACCAGGTGGTAGAACTTTCGCCGCTGGGTCCAAAGCGTTGTTCGCACTCTTCTGGGCACATGGCTGCTTGGAAAGAACTCCCAATCTCGTTAAGGGCAGAGACAGCATCAGGGAAGGCTCCGAGGATATCTCGAAGAGGCGCCTGCTGTTTCCCGCCAGTGAAGGAACGGAACAAATTCCAGTGTTCCTTGGCGGTTCTGGCCTGATCAAGCATTCCACATTTGGCTTTAATGATTGCCTTGCTCAGCTTAGAGGAAAAGTGAAGACTCAGGTGATGGTCACCTGCGCGGAAAGCTTCATCCTTCTTTCGCATGATATCCAAAATGGCCTTGCTGACCCATGGTGGATCGGAGTCACGGGTGGCGACGTAAGTAACAGGGATACACTTCAGGGATTCGTTCAGACATTCATACAGGGCTTGAACCTTATGATTCAAATCTTCCAAGGCGTAGATCCTCTGCAGGTTGCTAGACGCAAGCGTCTGCAGGAAGCGGTTGATGTGGCTGCGTCTGAGGTCGAAGACAGCTTGGCGGGGGTAGGTTACCGGGGTGTCGACGATGGGTATGGCGATACATACGAAGTGATCTGATCAACCAACGGGTGGGCTTGTGGTAATGGGGAGAAAGGAGGAGGAGGCATCTTGTGGAACAAGAATGACGTCTAAGCTGCTGTCCTGAGTAGTATTGAGCTGAACCAGGTTTGTCAGATCGAATGCTAGGCAGATGTTGTGCAGCTGCTGATGGATGAATGTGCGGTTGAGGTCTCCAACAATGTAGACACTGTGGTCTGGGAAGCAAAGAAGGGCGTTATCTAGACATTTGACGGTGTGATCGCTGACATTCAAGTTAATCATAGCAGAGAGAGCAGGGGGGATATAGACACAACAGAAGAGAACTGATAGCTTGTTGGAATGAAGCACGATGAACTCGAACTCAGACAGAGCAACAGAGCGGTCAACAATTTCAACTGCGCCGACAGAAACATGTGCGTACACAAGAACTCCGCCACCAGCGCGGCATTGGCGATCACAACGAGCAGGAGGAGCGTAATTGGGAATACGATAGTGGAATGAATACATTGCTCCCAGAAGAGGAAGGTAGGACATCAGTTTTTCGGTAAGGTGCAGAAACGTTATTAAATTCTCCCAGTGTTTCAGAATTGTCAAGAATGTGTGAAAGCCGTTTGAATGGTATGTGATGCACATCTTCCCGGCTCCGGCAACTATATGGACAATATGGACTGCCATGACCATGAGTAAACTTCGAAATACAAGCATTAAGTTTGTTATGCCCTGTTATTGAGACGGTAAGAACATGGGGGTATATTAGCAGTAAAATGCTGCAAGGATTCGTATCGGAAACCCAATCCAGATTTTGTGAATAATTCTCGTCTTGCTTGAGACAAATCGTATGTAAATTCTGCAAAGTCCTGTCTAGGCACAACACCATATGCACGGGTACATTTCTGGTGAGTTTTAGCTGCATGGTGTATTACAGGATCCACTGAAATAGCGCGATGATCTTGTACGTGTCACAAGGGGGAAAGCCTTTACACACTCGAGTGGCGGCAAGTCGTTGAATGGAGACCAATTTCTTTCTCATAGATTTCAAAGAGAGTCTGTGTCCCCACATGGCAATTCCATACAATAAGTGTGGTATTATGACACCATAGTATAACTTGGAGATATTTTTAGAAGACGCAATATTGGATAGAGTGTTTAGATATACAGTGGCCTTATTAATTTGAGTGGATATGTGACCATTAAAATTTAGTCTTTTATCAAACGTTAAGCCAAGTATAGTACATTTACTGCTTTCAATTTTGTGCCCTAGCAAGTCGATGTTGTCAGGCAAATTTCTGGATCCGGTAAAGCACGCCTGTTGTTGGAGGCTTGAGAGTCAAGATGTAATTAGCAGCAGTACAAGAATGATTGAAAAACGGGTGAAGGGTGCAATGAAATTGTAAATTTCAGATAGGGCAGTTAGCGTAGAACGTTTCTTCAGAAATCCATGCTGGCATGTTGAGAGCCAGCTAATGTTTAGTCTATTCATTATGAGCTTTTCGAGAATTTTACCCAATATGGGGGTGATCGATATTGGCCTGAAATGTGTTGTCGTTGTCAAGTTTCTTATGCTTGTGCGAAAAATAACGAGAGCAGTCCGTAATGCTACCAGAAAATAGCCACGGGCCATACATGCATAAAACAAATGAACGATTGATGATATACAGTTGAAGCTGTAAATGTTCTGAACGGATCTCATCCCTACTAGGGTTCTTGTTGTTCTTAAGTGATGCAATGATGTTCAGGATTTCATCTTCGTCAGTAAGTATAAAGTCATTCAAAGAGGAACGAGTGTAATCATCCTTTTTAGTCACTAAATCAATGCGCGTACTTCGTGAGAAAAAGCTGTCCAATAAGTCGATCTCCATTTCTACCATTGAATTACATAGGTTTCCATTGCTTAGTCTGTAGTTGACAAAACGAGCGAGTGTACCTACTATAGTACAGCTTGTTCGCTTTATGAATTAAGCTCCATGGCTCTGTTTGGTCTTCGCACAAATTCCACCAGTGTCATGAGTTTCAAGGTTTTTCCTGAACGTTTGAGACTAGCTAGTGTTGTATATATGCAATGTTACGTAGTTTAACCAGTTCTGACAGTTCCTGTGTCCACCACAGTTGGGACTTATTGAACTGTGTATTCTTCTTTGTTGGCATTGATGCGTAGAGAGCATCGCGAATAGTTCTACAGATCGAGGAACATATCACATCCAGCTCATTAACATCATCACTAGTAGGAATTGGGAAGCTGGTACATTCCAAAAGTTTAGTAAACTTATCATAGTCACAGGTTTTCCATCTGAGGAAATTGATCTTGCTACTAATGTTTACAAAATTATTGAATAGAGAAAAGGAAATTATTCGGTGCCAGACATCAGGATTATTGTTTGGGTGTAACGTCCAGTTGTTAACATAAGAAGCAGCCTTGGGACCAACTAGAGACAAGTCTATATAACTTTGACCTCCACTAGAGTTAACAAAAGTTGGACCCTGATCAGCGTCGTTTAATAATCTGAGTTTATGTGCAAAGATGTAATCCATAATCTCCTGTCATTTAAAATCACAGCGATTGTTTCTCCAAGCGGTATGATGGCTGTTGAAGTCTCCACATATGATAAGATTATTTGTATAAGGCTTCAACAAGTCAAGGAATGAGAAAACGCCCTTGACAGTCAGAGAAATGTAAACAGAAGCGATGTAAGCAAAATATTTGCACGGTAACAAAAAAATATATACAAATTGGAAGAAAAATAAATTTTCTTCATGGATAGGATGGCGGAATAACACTCCTTTAGAAGAAGAAGCTTTAGGTAATTCAGTATATGATGTTCGATTGTAAAATGGATTAACAGAGATGCAATTAAACGCGAGTAGCAGAACGGGATTGAGTTTGGTGTTTCTGATAAACAGTAGCAAGGCGCAAAACGTAGTTGAATTACTAATGATGTAGGATAATTTTTACTCCCTCTTTACTGACAGTAGCAAGTAGACGCCTGTTGGCATTGTAACGACTATCGCAATACTAGATGAGCACCTGTTTCGGGTTCATGGCTGCGCAGCTGGAGACAGAAAAGTGTGACATCTCAGAATTTTGAAATATAACTATTAAGTCTATTGTGTTCAGTTTAAAACTGAGTAAGAACGTTGGAGGGAAAATACTTGTACGCGTTAAAATCAAAAGCAAATTTAGTTTGGGAATGGTAAGTACGGCGTAGAGACTTCTTAAGACTGTTGGATAGAGTAATTCCGCTATGCTTTTCAGTTCATCAACGATATCAATGTATTGTGATAATGGTAACTCACAGGCTCCAGTGCTATTGAAGATCTTAAATATTCTGAGATTCATTCGTCGTTGAAGTGACCTAAAAGTCTTCTGATTTGATTTAGCATTTAGTGTATCTTTTTAAATATTAAGACCATATGAGATCTTAGGTAATACCACAGATTTTGTAAATGAGGTGCAAATTATCAGAAGAAGCACCGATAGTGAACCTGATATGATAAACAATCAATAAGTTTTCGCACCTTAGAGCATTTATCTGTTAAATTGTGATTAAGTTTCAGTTTAAGATCAAAGGTGGTTCTTAAGAGATTACAATCGAAACATTTAATAGTTCATTCTGCTACGGTTATTGAAGTAATAGGATTTCTGGATCAAGTATAATAAATGGCTTGTTTTTGTAGTTTTAAGAATAATTCCATTTTTTGCAGCCCATTTGTGTAAGCAGTAGTCTTTGCTATTATTTCTGTATCGTTGCTCTAAATAATAGCAGAAAAATCGTCTGCTTAGCCAACAGGTATACCATGCTTAAGAAGAAGCTTGAGAGCAGAATCAGCGTCGGAAGTAATATGCCACCTTGAAGCATTCCACAATTAGAAGCACACAGTAGATTATGGTGTTTTCGACAAAAAAATGTTCGAGGAGTGAAAAGACTTCGAATAACCGCTATAATGTAAGGAGAATTGTAAGGTTGATTATAAGTTAGATTGTGGATTATCGTCTTAGGAGAAGCATAGTCAAAGGTGGCGAGAAATCAAAAGTCAACATCAGGGAAGTCATGTTGTTATCCCAAACTTTCTTAATAGAGTCACGATATTATTTAATGCATCAATTGACGATCTGCCTTTACAGAATCCATACTGATAATTAAAATCTGTTCCTAGTTGGTTTAATATACATTTCTCTAAGAGCTTTCTAAATATCGGAGTAATACTAATAGGTCTGAAATGTTTACTTGAAATCTTTCCATTGATTTTGGCTCCTGCTTTTGTACAAAAGTTACTGTGCCAACTTTTAGGATAGGAGGGAAGTATCCTCTACTCGGACATAATTTGTAAATATCAATCATTGCTCAATATACGTTGTCTCCTGCATGTTGTATGTGTTCAGCCAGGAGATTTTCCTCTCTTAAGTGTGTTGATATGAGTTAGGAGTTCAGGCAGAGTAACAGTATCAAAGTCATTGATAGTTGTAAATTGACTTTGATCGCAATCAGGGTAGCATGTATCACTTCTATTGTAACATCGGAGCTGGTTATTTATCCGCCAGTCTAGTGTTTTCCAATGTTTGTAAATATGTTAATAGTTAAGCTGTATATAAGATGACACTTTTATTGTAAATACAAAACAGTTTTAGTAATGTTTAACTGAAAAGTCGGACTTGTGTTAGCCTCACTGATATCACATGGCGACCGTGACAGGACCTTGAGCCCATAGGAGTTTTAGTTATCACTGGTTGTTGGTCTTGGTCAGTCAAACTGTGCTGTTTTAACCTGACGTTATCCTGCTGCATTTGCCTGCAGGCACATAAGCAATGCCAAAACTCTATGTGTGCAGAAGATTGTTCAGGAGATATTAATCTGGCGTGATCAAATGGTTTTCTCATGGTATTCAACAGTGGAAAATTTGTTGGAGTGAGTTAGTTCAACCCGATGCCTCTTTGTAATATGAACCACAGCCAAAGTGAGTAAGACTGTGCTACTCCTTTTAGTGTTGTATGTTTGAATGAAGAGCTGTTGAGTTGGTACGTTGATATCATGGGATCTTGAAGAATCTGGCTGATATTTCACAAAGGTGCCTCAAAGTAATATGAACCCCAGTCAAAATGAGTAAGACTGTGCTACTCCTTTTAGTGTTGTATGTTTGAATGAAGAGCTGTTGAGTTGGTACGTTGATATCATGGGATCTTGAAGAACGCAAGTTCTGGCTGATATGTTCTCAAAGCACTCTAAAAGGACTATACTCTGAAAAACATTATGAATCCAGGTAGCCTGGCCTGAGACGGCATGTAACATCGGCGCTGGTCATTTATCGGCCAGTCTAATGTTTTCCAATGTTTGTAAATATGTTAATAGTTAAGCTGTATATAACATGATCCTTTTATTGTAAATACAGAAAAGTTTTAGTAATGTTTAACTGAAAAGTCTGACTTGTGTTAGCCCTACTGATATCACACTATCGCTTTTTTTTAAAAACAGTCCATAAAAAAATCATGCGTCTCTAGGTCTGATTTGCCACTTGCGTCATTGCTTTTGACCAAGCAGGAGAAATCATCATTATCATTGTTATGGTTTATTGCAGGTATGATTATTTTCCACGGGTTGGATTGTTTAGAAAAAAGTTAGGCAAAAGAGTTCTTTTTTTTCGTCGTATTCACTTGTTGTCGGAAACGTTTTTGTTTATATTTCAGTTGATTAGACAGACATATTTCCTCAGGATTTAGCTTAGATAACCGATAAACACGATGTCTTACATTTCTCAATTCAGTTAATTTGTCATTACACCAAACTTGTGTAATACTGTGTTTACTACCATTGCTGATCGGGTAGACAACATGGCATTAAAGAATAAGTTTTGTAGATACTTTTATTGGTCAATTGATTCAATAGTATCTGTAGCGGAGTAGGAATTGTCTGCTCTGAAAGAATTGAGTTAATGTATTGCCAATCACATGACTTAAATTTACCCATTTGAACTCTGACCTAATTAAATGTCACGGTGTGTCCTCCCTGGATTAATTATTACCTTAACAATAGTGTATTTTATAATATTTTGTTTATATTGTTGTTTGATATTTTTTTTATTTACAGAACAAATAAAATGAGTACATTTCAATACAAGGCTATAATGTGTTTTTCTTAACTTATATCCAATACTGGACCTACTTATGGTAATCTTCCCAGCAGTTGGATCCTGGTTGTCCGATACACAAGAAATTTTCACATCCGCTGCACCGTTTTGACAAGTCTTTATCTGAAAGGTTTAGATTGTTCACTTTTTCCTCTCTACCCCTACCATGTCCACGACCTCTACCCATACCTTAAACTTGTCCTGCAGCATCACCAGCTTCATTATTATTGTAATGTGCATTGTTGAATGCATTAGGCCTAGTAGTATTGTTATCATCATCGTTCAATGCAGAGTCAGAGTTATTGTCCATTTAATCTTCAAAATCGCTCTCAAACTAACGGTCTGCCCTATACTTATCTATTGGGTTTTTACCGAAATAATGTTATTTTCTTAATCATCCATAGTCATCGGACGACGATGATTAAGAAAAGTTCTTAATGGTTTAAATAATTCTAATCATGATATTTTGATTGTGTTAATCTTAAATATTCTGATTTTATGCAAATGTGGTTTTGATTTATACCAGTGTTTTTCTTTATGTTGATATCCAGTATCGGGCAGCAGCCATCAAGTGTATGATAATTTTTTGAATGTGATACATAATTTCTTGAGCGAGTGCAAACAGCACAATGTTTTACCTTTACTACAAGTGCTAATTGTAGCCGTGAGCTTTAACGCATGTAAAGCATTTCCTTTCTCAAATTTTGCTTTTGAATGACCACCATAATGAAAACAGCGTTGCGGTTTAATAACAAGAATCGCTTTGAATTAGTTTCGTGAAAGCATCAGGACTACAGTATGCACAAGCTTATAGTAAATTGTCAAATTCAATTAGCTTCTTATATATTTTGCTTAAATTGGTTGCTTGACATGCTCTCATGAATTGCATAAAAACGCACTGCAAACTATTTTCATCTTCACCATTAAGTTTACAGGCAGAACAGGCATCTTTCATGTTTTTCAATATTGAGAGTTTATCCATAATAAGAAGCGGAATAAAATCAATGATATCCCGTCTGGGCCAAAATTAAAAAAAACGCGTAAATAGTTTAATCGTAATAAGGTTTGAACTGGTAAATATAAACATTTGTAGTAGCAAAAATTGTTGGAAAAGGCTTATCTTGCGAATGCATAAAGTGCTGCTAAGCACCTAAATGTAATTATAAAAACTGAAATACCTCTAGACGATTAAGAATATATTCTACATGTAATTCTTATGCATTTAAATAATATATAGATGAGACTGATTTTTAAAAAAATTGAGTGCGTAATATTAACAATATCGAATGCTCATATAGAATTATATTACAAAAATATCATAATGGTGTAAGAATAATAATTCCTTTTGGCTATTATTAAATCTAAAGAGGTTCAAATTTTTCTTAAATTTTACACCAGAAGATTTTTTATTATTTTTGATGTTGGAATACCTACAGTGGATTCTTTGAACATTTTGGGTATACAATTTTATTGTAATTTTCTTTTTTACTTTAAATTGATTGTTTTACGAAGGGTTCATGGAATTCTTTTTATTTATAACTGAAGAGGCATGGTTATAATGCAAGCGATATGGGTGTTGTTTACAAGCTTGTTGCCTGTAGTAACATGGATTTTCATTTTGTGGTGGTGCTCCAATTTAACTACTTCGTCGCTTGGACTATGTACAATCTAGGCTGTTCGTTTTAGAATTGTAAACTTTACCGTCCTATATCATTTTATGTTCAGAAGGAATGTCGATTCTGATAGATTACACTCCATTTGTACACGTCTTCAGATATCTTATTGCTACAGACAGCTTGAGAGTGTACTTGTGAACGTATTGAACTGCTTGATGAGAGTGGTCACAGAAAGTCGATGCATTAGGCGAACAGTCTAAAAAGATATGGCATGTGGGTGACCTGATCTTCTGCAGATTTGAAGAATAAACTTTCTCTGAAGCAAGTAATTGATTTCTGAACTGCACCAGCGGAGACTTCTATTTCTTTAGCTTTTTGTCTGTAACAGTTCCAGCTCTCCAAGTAGAATAATTTTGGCCCTTTTTCTGATGATACTTAAATTTAGCAGGTTAAAAATTGAAAAATTATAATAACAAAAATCAAAACTTTTATTGTCATTAATTCTACTGGATATTTGTCTTATTTTAAATTGCAGATATATTCACGTATTACTACATCACAATTGCTTATTACTAATAAAATCGGTTTACTATGCATACGTTTTAATGAATAATTGCGCAAAAAATTAGAAAATATTGGAAAATTATTATTCTTCATTAGACTTTTGACCAGGATTAGATATATATATATATATATATATA